>CM073759.1:51654092-51769312 GCA_037127475.1 Arma custos | reverse complement strand
TCCCGAGTTTACCCGATCGAGCCTTTCACTTCAGAGCGTGACGGATCAGTCTAACTACTACCAACTAAAAAATGTGTATGCGGTGGGCCATAAAAAGTTTTAACTTCAAAAAGTGATGCCAGAGTTCATGCTCTCTTAATATCCGGTGTTGGTGTTTTCGCTTCCAGTACTAGATCGCCTCTTAACTGTCTGACCCCCTGATTCTTTCAAACATCAATAGATAATAAAATCTGTCGACGTTTTGCCAATTGAGTTCTTGTTCTACCGAAATATCACATACCGACACAATTAAAACGGGTCAGGGTAAGGTTCAAATCAACTGCATCTTCAGTTATATCAGCACTATTTTAAATGAAAGATTAAACAAAAGTGATTGTGGTAATCATTTAAGGCAGTCGCTGCATTAAGGGATTATAATTAATTTTTGCGGAAAAAGCCTTGATGGCTTTCATATTGATGACTTCAAGAATTATTCTAAAAAAGATGTATACAAAGCAAGAATTTAATTAAATCATTACGACTGTTTTTGTATCTTTATATATATATATATACATATCGATGATTGTAAATAGTTAAACTGTAGAGTTTAAGAGTGATAAATAGGATCTGTAAGATTGTTGCTGGATCTATATTGAAAGGACAACAGTATAGCTCAAGTGCCGTCGAGGTAAAGTATTAACTTTCTGGTCATGCACCTAGGAGTTCTAAGAATAGGGAATACTTAAGGGAGTGAGCGAGAAAATCAGATAAATGAGAAGGAAATGATTCTTAATTTGGTATTAGCATAGATTTCTTTTTACGTACTCGTGAACATTTAAATAGTTTTACAAAATAACTGGTTTTTAGTAATTAATTTAAAAAATCTCCAATCAGACAGAACTAGTGAGCCCCATCACTGGATCCCCCACTCCTTCCATTTAATTAATGTTCAGAAAATCCTTCAGACAATCCTCTCTTAAAATGCACCTGGTGCAGTAGAAGAGATACAATGTATCATTAGTAATATTAATATGTTATTTTTCAAATATTAATAACAACCAAAGAAATAAAAAAAAAAAATTAAAAATATATTGTTAGGTAAGAAGCATTCCTAGTTTTATTTTACATTTATATTAATCCTAAGTACAAATATATTTTATTCAACTCAAACTTATATATAATTTTTTCAAATCTTAAGGTGTACTTTTTTCTTATCTGACAGAAGAATTAGCTTTTTTACATAAAATTAATGTTTTAATAAATAAATAATAAATGGTAATTGAATGCTATACGGAAGAAGATGATGTAGAAATGGCATTATCATTACAATGGGCACATTAGCATTGATGTATCTATGAAACTAAAATGGTCCAATTTGCTATAAAATTTTAGCTCAAGAATAACAGGGCGCTACCACGGAATACTGAAAGGAGTTATTAGTCAGGATAGAAATGTTCTGAGAGGGCCGAAAACATTTGCCAGATGGTATCTCATAACTCACTGTTAAAGAAAATGACCTTATTGCAGATACAGCTTCTATTACAATTACTTTAATCGAACTAAGTAATCGCATTTACTTTAGATGTAATTGAGGTTCTAAATTACAATAATTTTTCGACGTAAATTATAATGCATAATAATAATAATAATTACTTCTTACATTTATATATTTACAATCACAAATGCCTTTAATTTAAGTTTTATTAATATATAATAAAACAAATAAACAACAGACAACCGACAAGTCGTCAAGTAATTAACATATAATATAAATAAAAAACCATGGTCACCTGCATTGTTTAGTAAAACATCCTCGTATGCCGGCTATATATATATATATATATATATATATATATATATATATATATATATATATATATATATACTAGCTTATGCACGCAGCTTCGCACGCGTGGAATTTGGTCTGCCACGTTAAGTTTCGTGAAAGATCAATGTAAATAAATAATTTAATTATATTTTTAAATATAAGTTACTTGAACATCCGAAATTTCAGATGTCTAACTTCAAAACTAACGGATTCTATACAACCTTTGAACTCCTATTATATTAAAGGGGAAACCCTTGGAGTGGAATTATCCGAATTGCTTTCTTAAGCTATACACAGAACCTAACTACAAATTTCAAGATGCTAAGTTCCTGATTTACCTTTAATTAAGTACTATAACGGGAGGGGCACATGCCCCCGTGCCCCCAGATAGATCATAGATAGGGTATCAAAACAAATAGTTCCGCTCATGTTCTTTCTGTTATTTTAACAAATATTATCCTGTGATTTGCCTTTATTTATGTACAATTATGGATTCTCCACAGTACCTAAAATACTGTCGGGGGGGCACGTGCCCCCTTGCACCCTCCCATAAATCCGCGCTTGGTATAGCCTATGTGTTATTCTAATGTATAACCTGTAAAGTAAAGTGTAACACTGTAAAGTTTCATCCAAATCCGTCCAGTAGTTTTTGCGTGAAAGAGATACAAACATTTATTCACATTTATAATATTAGTAAGATATATATATAGCCCGGCAGTGGGCCCTTGGATTTTTCTAAATGAGTGAAAAATCTATGGTTATTCCGTCCTTCGAAAGGGGCGCAAAATGGGGATCCCGAGGCTTTGCCATGTTAGATAATCTTTCCTAATTACACCTGAATAAGAGAAGAAGTAAGGCTCCCATCGTCCAATTAGCCATAGCAGTATTATTTGTTGTTAAACGAATAACAAATAACAACACATAAACCAAACATTTGGACATTTAGTCATCTGTTTGATTTTGTTTCAGTCAATAGTACGATAGCATCTTAATTATTTTAAATGTGTATGCTCGTTTCATTTAAGGTGAGGCCAACTTTATTAATGTTTTTAAATATGGGGCATTCATTCATATTTCCTACATAAATATTGATTATATAAAAAAAACCTTTCTTTCTTTAAAAATTTTTTTTCAGCTGAAGTCTTTGACGAGCTCATATGGTACCTTCCTGCTTTTGTTGGTTGGAGATGAGGTTCACTATTACAATGAGCTACCGTTAGAGAAATTCAGTTTTTTGTTTAGAATTTTCATATAAATCTTTATCACAGATTTCGTCTATTTTTCTTATGATAAATCATTATTATTATCATCATCATTGAATGTTTTTCTTACTAATTATTGGTTAAGCTCGATAATTTATTCTTTTAAAAAAATATTTAACAATAAAGCTGGATTTAAAGAAAAGTAAGAATGGTGTAATGGAGTAAATGGTTCCTACTGTGGAAGGTTAGTGGTTCCAGGTCAGTGGTGATAGCCCAGGTCGACCTAGCGACGATCACGTTGAATAAGGCCTCTATAAGAAAGAGATAAGGGAAAGACAAGAAAGAATGGCTGTAGAAGGGCCGGTAGGGTCGTTGGAACCGGATCGATACTAGAGGATAGTACGCGCTGCTGGTCCTAGCACTTGCTGAGTGTTGCTATTGAGGGGGAGGCCAAGGTGATGGATGGTATTCCTTGTGGCTGAAGTTTTTTAGTTTTCCAAGCTAGGTGGAGTGAGGTCAGGGTACAGTTGCCATGTTCATCAAGCCTCCTGGGTAACCAAATAGGCCACGGTACTCCTGCAATGTTGATTTCTGGAACTTTAAATACATCTGCAAGCAGATTTCTTGCATTGCTGGAAGAACATTTAAAAAGGAGTAGGAACTCAAAAACAGTATTACATTGAACGTCTTCGAATGAGGTTGCTGTCTCTGATTGATTTGTAAATGATATATTTGTGAATGTGTATACATAAATATATTTAGTACATCTATATGATCTATTTTTAAAAAATATTTTATATACTAGAGAACATTTGATTGATAATATACATTATTTATTAGAGTTATTTAGTTTAAAAGAATTAAAAATTCTAATAGTGGTTTTATCACGCATATTAGTGCCGGCCCAAGCAACTTTATATTAGGCGTCTTTAAACTGTTTTATTAGTTTAAAGACTAATAAAAATTATTAATAAGATTTTACTAATTATCTTTATTACTAAAGATTATTAGTAAAATCTTTAGGTCTGTTACATTCACATATATTGGTTGAGAATAATGAAGTAATTTCTTTTTTTTTTTCAAATAAAATGCATAATTTTGAATCTCAAAAGCTAATCAATGGCCTATTTCCATTTTTCTGGTAAGAACAAAATTCTGCTACTGAAAAACTTTTGAGATTTTGATACAAAAAACTGGACCTAGTGATTTTCATCTTCTCTTTTGATGCCAACTTTTCACAATTAAAAGAGTTCAGCTGAAACCTCTTTTTAATATACACCAACTGGTAGTTGGTGTATAATAAAAAAAAAAAAAAAATAGGATTGTCACTTTCAAATAGTATGTAGCTTTTTATATTCTAAAATAAAATTGATGAACGGTAAAATTTAAAAGAAAGTTATCCTGGACTAAACCACTGTTTGAAAAATTGGAAGTAGCTCTTGTGCAGTAAATAACGGGACAAATTATGTCATCCGGAAGCAGCTTTTCTCACAAATCACCTGAGAGCTTCATATTTATACTTCAAATATGTAGTATATGGCAATAAGGCTTCATTATATTATCTTTTTCATTAGGAACCTTTGGAAAGCATTTTTCTGCTTATATTTGTACGTACTGCTTGGGTACTACGATTATTCAACCTTATACTTTGTAGTCCTTGTCTTTCAGATATTAAAATAATAGCATAATTGGATTTATCCTGATGCGATTCACGTATCAATGCCCTATGAATGAATGAAATCACCATGAAATACCATGAAATCAAGATGGCTGAGGAGAGATGTCGGCTTTCACTGGGCGAAGCGATTCCCCTCGAAGTAAACCCTGACGCGGGACCACAAAGACTAGGAAGGCTCCTTTATCCGATGGGCCTCTCGTCTAATTCGGTCCCCGGTCGTCAGGTGCCTGCTTTGTGTCAGGTCCACCGCACTTCCACAAACACAACTATTTAACCGTCAAGCCTTTGCTGTTTTACACCCATTTTAGCAATGCAAACAACATATTTACCTTTCACATAGGCTTTCTCTTTGACTAACTCCTACCCTGTGAATATAAACTTACTTCAGACCGATCCTTATTCTTCCATTCCTTACTCTAAAAGCACTATAACGAGTTATTTTCGGAGTCTTGATATTAAGTCAATAAATACAAATTTAATTATATTTAATAATGTAAATGGACAAAATTATGAATTATGACCAGTTTGGGAAAAAATAACTATAATAACCAATAAAACCATAAAATATTTAAAAAAAAAACATAATATCTGCGTGGCCCAATATATATATGTATATATTACATTACAATATTATTATTATTAATTAAAATAAGGTATTAATTAAAATAAGGCTCTATTTATTAAAAAATTATTATTATTATTCGGCGATACGACCCTTGTAGTCGAGCCTTGGCCTGCTCCAGCATCGTCCGCAGTTCTCTCTGTCAAGTGCTGCTACCCTCCAATTGCGAACATCCAATACGGTCCGGGCGTCCGAAGCTACGCAGTCCTCCCACCGAAGTCGTGGTCGGCCTGCTCTTCTTACACCATACATTCGCTCCTTGAGGACTTCAGCTGGGATTTCATCCTGCCCCATCCTAATCACATGTCCGGCCCACCTCAGTCTTGCTAACATTATAAACTGTACTACGTCCAGGTCCTTATAAAGCAGTCTCAGTTCATTGTTGTACCGACGCCTCCACTCTCCATTCACCAAAACTGGACCATATATTCTCCTGAGAACCCTCCTTTCGAATTTCAATAGTGAGAGTTCGTGTGCTTGGGTCAGGGTCCAGTTTTCTGAGGCATATGTGAGAACTGATGGGATAAGAATTTTGTACAGTCTTATCTTAGAGGATTTGGACAGGAGAGCACAACGTAGATGCTTCTGGAGACCAAAATAGCAACGATTAGCGGTTATAATCCGCTTCTCGACTTCTGCCCCAATATAATTTTGTTGGTTCTCCTGGGATCCAAGGTACACAAATTCCTTAACTCTATCCACATTCTGCCCGTCAACTTGGATATGGTTTTCAAGGTTTATTTGTTGAGGGTTTCGTTCGTTTTGCACTAGTTGACGATATGTCCCATCCTCGCTGCAGCAATTCTCAGTGTGATAAATGCTTCCTTGACTGCTGCTAACGACCTGCCGGCAATATTTATGCCGTCTGCAAATCCAAGGAGTTGCACGCAGGAGTTAATGAGTGTACCTGTAATTTGGATCCCAGATTCTCTAACAGCCTTTTCCAGAGCAAGGATGAAGATCAGGCATGCCAATCCATCTCCCTGCCGAACTCCTGTCCCAGTGGAAAAGCCTCTTGAGAGTTCACCACTAATCCGGACGAAGGAAATGTTGCCCTCCATAGTCATTCTTGTTAGGCACACTAGCTTCGGTGGAAGATTCATCTCAAGCAGTGCTCTGTTGACCGAGGCTTGTAAGAAGTCAACATATATATAGTGTCGTCACCTTGTGTTCTCTGGTCTTTACCAGCAGCATCCGGAGTGTGAATATATGGTTAGTCGTTGACCTACCTCTTCGAAATCCACATTGATTTTTCCCGACCTCTCTCTCAGCACATGGAAGCAGCCGGTTGGACAAGACAATCGACAATATCTTGTAAGCACAAGGAAGTAACGATGTATCCCTGTAATTACTACAAGACAAGGTATCCCCTTTCTTGTGCATCGGGCAAATAACTGTCTTCTTCCATTCCACGGGTAGTCTCTCCTCAGTCCAGACATCATGAAGTAGGTCCCAAAGAAATTGCACCAGATCGTATCCGCCATCCTTCAGCAGCTCCGCTGGGATATTGTCGATACCGGGGGCTTTATTGTTATTATCTGAACTCCTCTTCAGCATTACTTTTAGTGAGAAGACCTTCAAAGTGATCTGCCCACCGGTCTAATATCCCTTGCTTGTCAGCGAACAGGGATCTGTCCTTCGCTTTGCAGGCAGTAGCTCTAGGTTTAAAAGGTCTTCGGCTTTCAATGACGTGGTGGAAGAATTTCCGGCAGTTCTTTTCTATATAGGATTTTTCAATGTCTTCAAGGATCTTATACTCCAATTGCTTTTTCTTTTTCTACGAAGATGGACTTCCTCACGCCGCAGAGCTCGGTATTCCTCCGTGGATCTTCTTGTTCGTCGACCCTGCACCATTCTTTTGTAGGCATCATTCTTCCTGTCGTTCATGATCTGGTACTCCTCGTCAAACCACGGGTTGCGTCTTGGTTTTGCTTCAGTACCCAGCACTTCCAATGCAGTTGTAGACAGAGCCCGATGACAATGGTCCCACTTTTTATCGACATCTTCGTCGGCATTAATTCTCCTTAGTTTTTGTCCGAGTTGTGAGTAATATTTGGCGCAATATTCAGCATCCTTCAGCTTGGAAGTGTCGTATTGTTTGGCCTTGATTGCATGTCGATTTCGGACAAGCGAGATTATATCTATTTTCGCCACAACCATGAAATGGTCTGAGTCAGCATTAGCACCCCTATAGGTTCTAACGTCGTCGAGTGAGGGCCTATGCCTTTTGCTAATGAGCACGTGATCAATTTGTGATGTCGTGATTCGTCCGTTGGAACCTTGTTTTTGCCGCGTTTCTAAGTGGATCTTCTTGTGAGGAAAGTATGTGCTTCCGATCAATAGATTGCTGGATGCAAAATTTATCAATCGTTTCCCATTATCATTTGATCTGTCGTGCAGACTGTAGTGACTAATAGTGGGCTTGTATACTGTCTCCTTTCCTATTTGAGCATTATAGTCCCCCATCACGATTTTCATGTCGTAGCTGGGGCATCCGTCATAACATATTTCTAGCTCTTCGTAGAAAACATCTTTGTCTTCCTCATTAGAGACCACGGTAGGAGCATGTGCATAAATTAGGATGAAATTGTAAAATTTTCCTCTAAGACGTAGCCTACATAGGCCTGGGGTTAATGGGTTTAAAGTCTATCACAAGAGGGGTCAGTCTCTTTCCTATAACAAATCCTGTGCCGAAATGGTGGAGGCGATTATCGCAATTATAATATATGGTGTGCTGTCATTTCTTAAAGCTTCCGTTTCCGGTCCATCTGATTTCTTGGATGGCAGCAATGTCTATTGAGTAGTTGGTTAGGGTGTTCAGGAGGGTCTGAAGTGCTCCGGGTCTATATAATGATAAAATATCCCATGTGGCCAAAATATAGTCCATTTGACGGTTCCTGTGTCGTTTTCCTGTGATCAGTCCGGCGTTTCTTTGTAGAGCTTTGTTGATTTTGTTAGAGGGGCTGCCTCCTTGGAGCTCCCTGACTAGCTCCCCCATCCGGGTGCGGTGACCCTAGGGTGTAGTGCAGATGACCTTAGTCTGTAGTGTTGGGGTGAGTGTAGTGTGCTATGGTTAGTATAATGTGTGTGTGTGTAAGTGTATTTGTCCCCCAACCTGGAGGGCCAGTAGCTGACTGCAGTCTGACGACTGGGCGATGGGGTCGCCACTTCCACTCCCCCAACTGTTAAAAAATGAAGACCCTAATTCTTTTCTTTCAATGAATAGAGTTAATCTGACTCATTTTTGAAAATTTTATTAAGAGGTTGAGAATGGATGGGGCGGGCGGACGGGTTGCACATTTCCAAGTAGTGACTCATTGATATTTGAAATAATGAAAAACTGTCATAAATTAAAATGTTTTCTTCTTGTTACTACGCTATATAGAACGTTTTTATATTTTTAAAGATGTTTAATCCCTGAAGCTGAAAATCGTTGTTACAGTTATGAAGTCTAACCGCACATATATTGAAACTTCTTTATCACAGACTTTCACCTTGCCACTTTAAAAAGAGGTTTATCTCCCTAATCCTTTAGCACAATCCCTATCTAGCTGCACTCATCTTTCCTTCAACGTTTTAAAAGATGGAGGTGGGGCGCGTTCAAATAACATGTGTTGGTTGTGCTTCTTTGGCACAATATTACTAAAATGGACTCATTAAATTAATAATTAAAAACATGTTTATTTTTTCCATAAACACAGCAGTAATACAGAAAGTATTGTATCCGGTTTTCTGATTTAAAAATATTCGATTTTCAGATTTTAATTTAAATATCCATTTTTACTGTTTTCGCCTGTGTCTACGTTACATATGCATACCTATGTAATCCCACCTAACAGTCTCACTAGACTCAAAAATACCCGTCGAGCTTTAAAATTTAGAATCGGTCTGTTTTAACTTCTAATTCGGCATCCCCTTTTTTTGTTATCACATTTTCATCGGAAGCGATATTTTAATTCAAGCTCTAAACATAAATTTATAGAATAAATTAAATAGAATTATTTTCAAAGACACGAAAAAGAAATTTTAATCGAAAATATATTTAAATATAAATATTGTGACCAGGTTGTGGGGTTTTCAGTCGAAGGTCCAAATTAATTAATAAATTAATTAATTAATAAATTAATTAATTAATAAATTAATAAAAGTCCAAAAAAGCAGGTTGTATTCACAATAAAGTTCGTAACATAATCATTACATCATGCGGTAACACCAACTACATAACCATAACATTACACCAACGCAATAACCATAATACCAACCACATAATCATAACACCAACGCTGAGCCGCTAAGAAAAGATAAGGTAAACAGTAAAATTTGGCAATTACTTGGCCATATAAACCACTGATATGCATTCGCACATAACGACAGCCCACAGTAGAGTGAGCTCACATATGTAGAGACACATGACGGACGAACTTAACGACAAAAAAAAGAAACTCGTTACAATATATATATTTTAATTTAATATCTAACAGTTTCGTATCAATGAAAATAATGTAATAATATGACAATAAAAGCTCAGAAGAGACATATCTTAACAAAATAATAGGGTGTATAAAAAAAAAATACGGTTTTTATCAAATTCCAGAGTTAAAAAATCTGTAAATATTTTAATGCTATTTATTATTTACCAACACTTAATAATCCCTTTAGAGCATTCTCTAAGCTGGTTTACTAACACTGGACTTCTTAAAAAAACCTCAGTTTAGTTTTTTATTTCAAAGAAGAAACATGACAGTGTCCTACGAAATTCTCATAATTTAAGGCATTACTGGAAAAAATATTTCACAGCGGTTGAAGTAACTCGTGAAATTATTTAATATGAAGGGGAAGGTGTCCTTGACCATCGCACTGCGCGGCGTTGTTTTGAGACAGTTAGCAGTGGATATACGATGTTGGAAAGAAGAAGGGCTCCGGGCGATCATTAATGGATATTAATGAGGTTCTGAAGGAAGCTGTTGAGCCAATCCGTCCACAAGTACTCGCGAACTTGCCAGGGAGTGTGGTGTTTCGAATCATCGGTCAAAGAAATAATAATAAAAATATTTGGTTACAAAACGGTCATTTTTTTATACACCCCATTATATGTTAAGATATTAATGTAAAAATCCCAATCAAAAAGAGATGACTCTCTAAAATAAAATATGAAATGAATATACCTGCCAATATTTCGGCCTTTCAGGTTTCACAAAAAAAAAAAAATAATACACATTCTAACATCGAAATGCTGCAAGAACAGCGAACCATCCTACCACCTCTTCTTTATCTTCTTTGACTTCCTCTTATGATATTCCTCACGTCGTAGTTGTATTAGTAGTTGCATTTGGACTTTGGAGGTTGTGGGATTAGGCGTAGGGAGTTGGCGACCCCATCGCCTAGTCATCTGACTGCAATCAGCCACTGGTCCTCCAGTTTGGTGTACACCTAACTACCGGGAGCTATATACCGGCACCCTTTCTTTCGGCATCCCTTGTGAGGTGACATAAATATTCAGGAAACAAGTTGGCCCGAGGATACTCGAAGAGACTAAATATCCTGGCATAATAAAAATTGGAGGCTCCTTGATGGCGAGGAATGGCATAAGAGGAAGCCAAAGAAGGCAACCTCTGGTCTTGCTGCATTTGTAGTTTAGGATGTGCATCAATCGTTTTCTGCATTTGCTGTTTTATCGTTCTGTCCTGGTGATGCCTGAATGGAAGAAATATTGACAGTGAAATATTGTTTTAGTTTAGAGACTTAAAGTATTTTGTTGGAATTTTTCCATTGAAGTCTTAATAACCTATTAAATTTTAGTTATCTTTGATAAACGGTAAGTATCAATCGATGCTTATCTCCTAGAAAATGTTAAGGTGGAAATGTAGATATGTAAAGATTTTTCATAAATAATCGTAAATATAATTTTTATCGAGGAAGAAAATGGTCCGAGCTCAGAAGTAATTCTCTTATTATCATAATAAGGAGAACTATTTATTTTAAAGCCAACGTTTCAACTCACACTTAAGGTTTCTTCAGAGCTTTTAACGGGGTCAGGATTTGACAGTTCGGTTGGAATTTCTCCACCGATTTAATAGTAACCTATTAAATAGGCCAGCGGCCAGGTACCAAAACAGAGCTTTAGGTCGCAAAAATTTGAAGAGAGCTGCATTTTTCATATGTTGTAAGGGCATATCCGAGTAGTGTAAATCCAAGTTTGCAACCGAAAAAACGGATGGGAAAACTTTTGGTGGCCGATCAAACTCGGGGAGACTGGGTTGCTCCGCCCCCTGCATAGGGGCCTACTAGTACTACCATTATTTTTTGTATAGGTAATTTACAAGTAAATATTTATACTTAAAATATAAATAAAAAAGCTGTTTTAGATCGATTCGTGGCGTACAAAATCATTTTCTTAAAACATCCACTTTCCCCGATTTACCTTTTTTTTTAATTAAAAAGAGAAGTATAACACCTACAGGCCTCGTTATGTGCTTAAGTTAAAGCTAATTTAATTTATTACAACTCCATTCCACTTGAATTTCATCGCAGGATCACTCATTTGGCCAGTTATCCTAACGAAAGTCGGACAAAACTTAAAATTTGGACTTTTTGGAATAAATGACCAATTTTCAAAGAGGCGTAACTCTGACTCTATTAGAGATACAGTGCTGCGGTTGGATTCAAATTGTAGAAAATTTAATCTTCATTAAAAACGACATCTTAGTTTTCTTTTTTTATTAAAAAGGCACCGATTAGGAGATAAGGAAAATTGAATTAAAAACCGAAAATGTCTAGGTTTTTTGGCCACCAAAAGTTTTCCCATCCGTTTTTCGGTTGACAACTTGGATTCACACTACTCAGACATGCCCTTACAACATATCAAAAATTTCTCAGCAGCTCTCTACAATTTTTTGCGATCTTCAAACACCTGGCCGCTGGCCTATCATTATAAGCCCCGAAGAAGACCTGCAATGTGTGTCGAAGTGTTGGCTTAAATATTTCTTATTTATTAAGAGAATTTTTCTGACCGTTTCCTTCTGACCTTCCTCATATATATATATATATATATATATATATATATATATATATATATATATATATATATAAGGTCAACTAATGTTATTCATGTATAATTATTATTTAAGTTTTTCTATTTCCGGTAATACAGATTTTACAAACATGTAATGTCCATGTCATATATTTTAAATTTAAGTATTTTCTTCTTAAAAAATTTTTACTGCAGACATTAGAGAAAATAATAAGCCATGATATACATGACGTTGTGTTCTGATGGAACAGGATTACTTCGGCAAATTAGGAATGTGTTCTGAGATGGCTAGGGTGATGGATTGAATAATTATCGGAAGTGGATGGGAGAGAAAGACGCTTGTCTTTGGAGAAGATGATGGACAACTTTGTTATAACGAGAGCGCTATCGCTTATAACGTTCCGACAGATCTCAACATTTAGGGGCTAATTACTTAATTAAATCTTATTTAACTTGAGAAGTTTTCCCCCGCTCAGAGGCCAATAAATCCGAGTGATGAGGCTAAAAGACACGATGGAGGAGAGTGGCGTGCTGAGGAAGCCGATAAGGCTCGACGAGATAGGAGCACCTAAATCAGGCCTGCCAGCAATCCTACCTGTAATTACCTGAGGCTTATGATGAATAGTTGGCGGTTGCGAGGCGTCGGCTGCGCCTGCATTCAGCTATCCCTCTCAGCTGTCGTCTCAATGGGCTTTATTGACATGTTTATCTGCTTGGACTTTCGTGTAGTGCTTTAAAAATATCACAGGTATTTACTGGTCTTAGAGTGAATGTTGACTTCTTGACTTAATTAAGTAATTTGGGCATAGTTATCCTACGCAGCCCACACTTAGGCCATTCACTGTCCCATTCCCTTGATTTTCAGTAAATTTCCAATATTTTTCTTGTAATCTGCCTGAATCTATTTGCTAGGAATTTCTATATGTGACACTATTTAGAACGTTAGGAATATTCGAATAAATAGGTTAAGGATCACTGAGCAGCTAGCTTAAGTGTCCCTGTGGAACGGTACCTGACGATAAAGGATGTCTTAAGATAAAGGACAGCGGCAGTGGTTGGCAAGAAGCGGACAAGGTGATAAAATTCAAATTCGATTTAGCTATGTTTTATGTTTCAATTCGATAACCAATTTTGTCAATTAATATACGAGGATTATATTTAAAAATACGTCTTATAAATTGTTGAAGTCAATGAAAAGAAATAAAATTAAAATTACATTTTCAGAGATTTTTCCTTCATCCCTAACAAAAAATATTTGGATGTTTGGAGAGTTATATGGCTAGATCGTCCGGATTCATATTATCTCCGGGTTAGCTCAGTCATTATTAATTTACTTAAGCGAAAATAAAATCAATTATTTACTTATAAAACATTTTTTAAAATATTTTTGTTTACGTTTACCATAACTAAGTAATACAATTAAAACCCCAACTGCTTATGGTTTAGAATGCATAGTGTACTGCATAGTAATAAATGTTAGAAACAGATTCTCAAGTGTGTATGATTTTTTCCTTTTATTCACTTCGTCAATATCTTCACCAATGCCTTAATAATGTAGGAAGTCAATCAAAATTCATGCCAACATGTGTGATGTAGCAAGGATAATGGAAAGAGGATTTGAAAAATAATTCTGTAGTTTAGCTGGAATTGGAAAGATGCTTCGAAAGAGAGGAAGAACGTGAGAAATGGTCACGCATCAATCTGGAATAGACCAATCTTCAGCCCCTTCCTTCCGTCCACCAGTTCTACCATTCTATCCTCTTTTTATTTTTTTTTCTACTTATTTCTCCATCTTCTCAATTGAAATATCATATGAAATAAAGATGCATTCTATTGAATCATTTACTGAATAAATAAATGTCGGTAGCAATCTCTACATTATCAAATATACATATAGGTGAATTTTTTTAAACTACAACCCATAAAGAGTCTTGGACTGAGTACATGGTATTTTAGTTCAGGAACTGTGTACTGTTTCTAGGACTACGTATGCGCAGGCGTTTCCCCAAATATAAAATTTACAATTTACTGAGGCTGAGTGAATCCTAGGAGGGTCGTCAAATCCAGTTGGGTCCATATATATGAACAAACGTTGAAGGCAAAAATATGATGTATTCTTATAGTTACAATATTATTATTAGACAATGTTATCATTCATAGATTTATTAACCCTCAAGGACTAATAACTGGACCTATAGTGATGACCTAATAGTGATTAGGACCCAACGTTTTGCGAAAAAATACGCCTCTTATTAGGTGATATGCGAAAGCATTGTTACATATGCCCAACAAAAAATGAGGAAAATATCTTTTTTTTTGTGATATATGTAAAAAAACCAATATGCTTGGAGTGCTCCGAGAAACTATGTGTCAATTTCATGGAATATTGATTTTAATTTTGTATTTATTAATGAATTTTTAAATCAGATCATCTGTGGGAAGGTGCCAGTACTAGCTTATGAAAACACTATGTCAGCACTTGTAGGTTAAATAAATACACATGCATAAGTATTTGAAAAGAAATAACAAATGAATTGAATGTGAAGATAATTAAAATAATAACAGGGTGGATGGATCGATGAAATATTTTGCCTGACATTAGGACTCTTCTCAGCCGCCCCTAAATTAATTTCGTATTTTCCGAGTACAGAGGCCGTTCATTGACTTTATTTACTGTCGAAACGATCCCTTTGCGGCGGGTAAATGTTGGATATTATTCGTTTGACCGCAAACATTTTGACCAATGCTCAATGCCAGGATTGAAATTAACTTCATGTTTGACGCTTTTTTACTGTTATTTTAGGCTTGTAAAATCAACATTGTAAACTAACAGATTCCAACATATTATATAAGAGGTCCCCGAACAGTATCTAACGAATAAAATAATTCTCTTTTTTTCTATTACAAAATTTATCAAATAAAAAATTAATAAAGAAGATCTATAACTCATAAAAATATTTCGGAATGGTTATAGTGAACATCAAAAATATTAAACTTTGAACAATTTACAACTTAACTGAACAAATTTATTATAGAAATTGAGCGAAGAGATACGACAACCCTCAACTCTTAAGTATAAACATTTGAAACATTTTGCTTTTACTAATAATCAAATCAATACAAAAGGAACTTAGAATTCAATATACTGGATTTTCTTAAACTTAACAATTGTATCGTTAAATACCATCAGTTCAGAAACCAATTAGGTAAGTTGTTAAGTTCAAACTCTATTAACATAAAGTTAGTGGCTTTGTCTATTAGAGATATGGCTTGTTTCCAAGTATTTTCCTTTTCTTTTTAAACAATAAAGTTATTTCTATTAATTTTTAGAATACTCTAAGCAAATTAATATAGTTTAATATTAAAAATATTGTTAACAATTTAAAAAAAATATTAAACCATCTCTTAAAAAACTATGTGTTATTTATTTAATGAATTTTTATAATAAACATAAAAACTGATGAAATACTTGCTTGAAATAGCCATTTATTCAGTTTCTAAAGTATGCGACATAGGAAAGTAATAAAGTTTTAGTACGTAGTATATAAAATGTTAATATGTGGAATTGGGAGAAAATAAAGTTTAAAACATAATATAAACTTGTGATCTGTTATTTATTTATTACCTGTTAAAGAGAAATTCAATATTTTCATAGCAATAAATTTAAAAGACAAAATATAAAGTTTCGTTTATAATTAGATAATTCGTAGATTGTTAATAGATTTGAATTGTATACATCATTAATAAGAGTTATATAAATGACATATTTAAAGAATTTATATTTATAAGTTCTATAACATATAGTTCTTAAGAACTGTATGTAGAATGTTGTACATCATTTTGTAGATGTAGAACTTAAAAATATAAGTTCTACATCTACAAAATGAAATACCATGACAATATCTTATTCCAATATTCAAGATAAGTAATTTAATTATTGTTATTCCATTCCATTTACTTTTTGTATTAGTATAATAGTTAAAAATTAAAAAAAAAAAATAGTTTGAAGAAAGTTTTAAATATTAAAATGTACTACTAAAAAATATATTTGTAATATAAAAAAAAAACAATTGTAACGAATAATTAATGAAAACAAAAATCTTAAAAAAAATGTTCATCCCTTGTGGGGATCGAACCCACGACCTTTGGATTAGAAGTCCAACGCGCTATCCACTGCGCCAAAGGGACAGGTGGTGGGGGAGGGAAGCAAAATGCCCAATGAATTGTAGGGCTTTTGTTTAAATAAACATGATAAAAATTTAGTCAACCAGGGCTTAATTATAAATTTTATAATATAAACAAAATAATTAATCATTAATGGGAAACATATCGCATTTATAAATTGCTAATTTAAAAATTGGTTTCGTAACGTTTTCGAAGATTAATAATAATTTTTTTTTTAATTTACAATATTTAAAATACCATATAAGGTAAATTACAGTTAATAATTAAAAAATCAATGAAGGCATTACTGCTATTTAACCATCTACATATAATATACTCTTAAGTTTACTCTCCTAGAATATTCTTAAAATATATATATTTAATAAAGTTTAAAATCTATATACATATATCATATTTAATATCATATATATATATATATATATATATATATATATATATATATATATATATATATATATATAAAGGAGCATACTGTATTAAACATATTTAAAAAAATATATAATGTGTTATGTCAAGGTACACAATTTAACATCGTTAGATATAAAAGTTATTATCTATTATTGTTATTATGTATTATATAATGCAATGCAATAGTTAAATGACGAATAAGCAATTCGAAATGTTTTCAATTCAACTTTTAGATTTTGTTAAGGTGACATCATTTCGCTTTATGCAGTCAAATTTAGTAACGAACTTTGTTTTTATACAATTCTCAGTTTTAACGTTATAGAGGTAAATAGCTGACTGGAAGATCTAATGAAGGATACAATTACGCTGGGGGTGCAGTCAATAATAACACCAAATAACCAAAACTTATTTATTACTAGTGCCGACGTATCGGCCTACGTTGTAGGGCATCTTCAGGCCCAAGAAAAAGTACCATATAAAAAAAAACATTGTAGTACCAAGAAAGAGTTTCTGTATAGAGAATAAATGAGGCGTGGAGATGCAAAATAGGATAAATTCATATTTTATCATTTTTAATTGTTTTAATGTTTTATCACAAATTTAGCGTCCTCTAAGCAGTGGTACATGGTTCACCATTCAAAAAATGCCAAAGCCAATCTTATATATTATATATATTTTCTAAAAATAATTGTCTCAAATAAATAATCATTTCATAATAACCTGAATTATGCATATCTTTGTGTTTCCTGAAAAATGTTCAATTTTGGATTTATCCCCTTATGCATCTCAACGCCTCATATAGAGTTTCTTTCTTTTATAGAATTTCTGTCTTGCAATTCTTTTTTTTTTTAGGTATTTTTGCTTTTCTTTCTTAGCGATGAAGATGGATTACAACGTCAGTACTAGTAATAAATAAGTTTTGCTTATTTGGTGTTATTATTGACTGTACCCCCAGACGGATTGTATCCTTCACCTCTCAGTTTTAACATTGGATCTTAAAACGTACACTAGTATATCGTACAGTTTGATCCCATATCATTCTTACCTGATATTAAGCAGCTTTTGATTTGTTTCAGCACGAAAGACCCTTGAGCCGGTATTGAACATAGTTATCTTAGCGATACGATCTAAAATGCAGAGAGTTAGATTAGGAAAGTGCTTTCGGATCGGAATGGTCGCTATTACTGTCCCAGGAGGGAAGAAGAAAGAAGTCGCTCCGACGAAGCACTAAGGCTGATGGGGCTATTAATACTAACTGAGCCATCATTATCATATTAATGTAAACGGTTTATTAATGCCCTTTGCCCGGGACAACGCCACTCCCGGCGTTATAATTGTTGAGCAGGGCAATTATGCAGGAGCAGGAGATCCTTGTCCAGAATTATGGATATATTATAATAGGTAATGCCCGGAGGCTGCCCAGGGTTCGATGGTTAATGTATGGCTCCCCAAGGAGTCTTATTTCTAATTTAATCTCAATTAAAGGCGAGGGGGGATCTAAATATCAGGATTTGAACGGACAAAATATTGAATATTCCTCTCCAGAGTCAACTCACATCTTGGTTTACAGAAGAAAACACCGTAGAGCCAGTATAATAATGTACTCTTTTTTTTAGATACTTAAATTTATTTATTTAATGAACGAAAGTTATTAAATAAATCATTATTTCTGTATTGGTAAAAAGGATCTTTGACAAAATAGAATTTCAAACAGTTTAGAAATTGGCCTAAAAGCAGCTTTCAAATGTATTAGTTCAGTGGGAAGGCATATTGTTTGATGTTTTTTCCTATACGGATGGACTGAAGGTTTGAATATATGTAGGAGGCGTTGGTTGTTTGGTGTAGGATAGATTTTAGGAAATTGTCTACAATCGAAGGAACAACCATGCAGCAAATGATTTTCTTTAGCCTATCCTCGAGTACGATTGATCTTGAATCATACACGGATAGTCAAAATGATGGATCGATGCCTAAGATATAAGGAGGTTACGCTTTGGTTCGGAAAGGTGCTTTTGGAAACGGTGGAATAATTTAAGGTTGTTGTTGACCGTTGGAATATTTTAGGAATTTAGAATATGATGATGATTGAAGGAAAGGATGACCAATGACGGTAGCTGAGTTTTTGACAGAAGAGTTGAAAAAAACGGAGTGATAATTTAGGGTAATGGTGGATCTCTAGATGGAAAAGGAACCTTCAACATTTGTCTGAGTTTTTAAGCGTTTAGTCTCTGTTTATTTAGGATTGTCCAAACACTGATATACAAACATGCACACATATTTATGTATATACAACACCGAATTCGACAAGATAGTACCTCACACCATACTCATTTACAATTCTTGGTTTTGTTTAAGTTTACTCATTGATTCGTTGTTGATTAGTCTTTAATCTATACATTAATTTTTAAGTTAATGAAATTTGCATTCGCATTATAACCACCGTGTTACTATTATATAACGATTGCCTTTTCTGCCGCATTCTTCCTTTTGTTAGTATTTCGGCTAAAAAAAGAGTATACATGATGAAAGTATTGCAAATCCAAGCCGTCTGGAGTGTAAACAGGAACCGAAAATCATGCAACTGTCAGATAATTGTTTTCCGCCTTTAACATTCCTCTAAAATTTTATTACAGTTTTTAGTCTTGAACAAGGTTGACGAGGTACATAGATGTAAAGCATACATTTTTTTAAATATATATTTCTTTTACTATGAGATATCAATATTATATCTGGAATTGTTGAGGTTATTTACGTAATTGGATAGATCGCAACATACTGAGTAAATAGGACTGAAGTTATTGGTTTAATTTTATTCCTTATTTATAATATAACAACATAGAACATTAAAATCATAGAAAAAACATTTTCCAAGCTAGTAAAATATTAACAATATAATAGTAAAATTTTCAAATCAAATGAATGATGTATGAACAACATATATCCAAATACACATTGGAGTTTAACACCTCATGCAATAAAATAAATGAAATTAATTGATATTAAATTAAGAACAAAAACCATTTAGTCAATTGACTTTATAGCTTGAATTTCTTAGCAGGCGTTATTCGAATATAAAGGTAACGAATGCCTTGTTTATGTTCTATGCTGTCTGCCAAAACGTTTTTGTAATCCGCTACTTGCAGTAAAATTTTAAATATGTTTCGTGTAATGCTAATTTCTTTGAATATACTGTTTTTTTCTTCTGAAAATATACATTTTTTACCATTACTTTATTGCATGTAATAATTATTATGTAAACTCGAACGAAAAAAACATGGAACACATTTATTTGTTTTAATAGTTATTTAAGTGTCACGAAATGTGGTTGTAATGAGTGAGCACGTGGACATTTTCATTAACGCTCCCATTACTTTAAAAATAACTGCCTCATTTACATTTTAAAGATATTTTATTATGTCGCGATTCCTAGGATTAAGGCCCACAATTACTTCAGCAAATAGGAACAGTTTTTCAAGGGGAATTACTATGTGGTTTACTATTATAAAAACAATTGTAATTCCTCTTATAGTTTTTCCACGTCAGAACATTAGAGCTGGTTCTTCTTATAGCATTAAAATTTAATCCACTACTGATTTACTCTGTGATTTTGTATTTAATATATACCTACTACAGCCAAACTTCTGAAATTTATTTGATATATGTTTAATATGTCCCTATTTCATGAGAAAAGCGCTCAGATTAGCTAGTTACATTTATAAATATATTAGGTAGACATACCAGACCTATGAAGAAATCTCGACATAATTTTGGATTACATTACCATATTGCTATGTTTTATAAGTCTTAAATATATTTTAAATACTCTAATTGATTTTGGGATGCCAGAGTAATCATTTAAGATGATTATTCAAATTGTTATTTCTGACTTTAGTCTTCATTAGATTCCTTTCCAGAAGTCTTTTGTATGTTTACCAATTTACGAACTATTCAAACCATCAATATATTATTCATAAGTATATAGTGTATCTGGTTTATGTAGCCACTAAAAGAATTATAATAAATATACTTTATTACTACAATTTGAAATAAGATTAATTATTGAATATATACATTGAGAAGTACACTTAATGATTCAGATGTAATAGAGGATTGCCATAAAATACATAACAGAACTTAAATTTTGACTTATCTGTGAAACAGGGGTAGATGACGTCCATAGGTTCTTCGGTCTTGCCGCCTCCGGATCTTCTGCGCCCAGCATCGTTCGCCGGCTTCCGTCTCCCGCGTCTTCGGTAATCTTTCCTCTTCGGGATCGGTTGAGATAGTCCCTATACAAGTGGAGCCTTCGACCCCCTCTTTTTGTTATTTCTTCACCCACCTTGACCATGCGGGCAAACCCTCCTCGCAAAAATACCATTGCTCTTTGTGCAAAAATATATTTATTTTTATAATGCCACCCGGTACGATACATAGCAATATATAATTAGCCTTGAATATTTATATTTGTCTATGGGTATAATAATTAACCTGTAGCACTACAACCGGTGAACGGGGCTGGGGTTCAGTACACGGTAGAGACTGTACTGTTTCATGGACAACGGTTCTGCAAGGAGGTGGCTTGTCCTAGGTCACGCTCAACCATCAGATCCCCCCCTTATTTTGGGTAACCTATTTTAATAATATTTTAAAGAGGCTGGGTGAGCCCTAGATCCCATATGATCCATCTCCGGCTGCAAACAGATTAAATAAAAATACTGCCTGCAGTGGGATTTGATCACTTCGCTCTCTAATAAAATATAATAATTATTTTATATATATTTTCGAAGTGTTTGAGGTAAATTATTACGATAGTTGAAACATGCCCTATCTAAAGTTGTGTTCAAGCTCGTTGAGATTCAATTCTAGATTATACTAACTAAGCCTATTACAATTGTAGATTAGAATTATGAATTGTTTTTATTGTTTTATTTCTAGCTATCTTTTATATCTTATTATGAAAGGGTGAGTGTACAGTGATAGTCCTTTTATTATTGGATAAATAAATTTGATTAATTAAATTATCGAAACCTTATTTTTTATATAATTATAAAATATAAAAAAAGTTACACCTTTATCGTGTTAAACTATCTAGAGTTTATTTAATTGTTCAAATAGAAATATCTGAAGTGAATAGATGTGTGAGTTCCTCTTACACCTACTGAACTATAAAATTTATCGATTAAGAAGCCCTGACTCAAACTCTGCATGTAAAGTACATATGACTAAATGTATGATCCATTACTTTGCTCAATGTCAACGGAATATTAATTGATAATAGATAAGATTGTTGAAGAAAATATTTTGGATAGAGGATAGACACCTCATTGTTAAGAGTACTTTCCAAAAAACCGACTTTATAGAGGCTTGGTGAGCTCCAGAAGGGTCTATGTTTTATAATAGATAAAATAACGTATCTACCACATCCCGATTTGAATGCGAGACCTTCACTATGGTATTCAGGGTGTTACCCTGCTCCCTATCTAGTATATTTTATACAGGTGAATAAGCAGGTAGTTTTCTTGTTGTAAAAATATTCACTCTAGATAAAAATAAATTAGTCTAGTGGGTCCGCTAGGGCGCATCAGCTTACAGAGCTGTGGTACGTTAAATACGCCAGCGTGAATCCTGAATAATGGACTATTTCTTTCCAATAATTTAGAGTTTGAATATTTGTACTGCGGGAGGAAAGTGTCTTGATCAGAGCGGAGGTAATATGAAGTCTGAAGACAGGAATCATTCTTTTTACTGTAGTCAAACTATTTTCTGGGTTTAGGAAGATAGCTTCATTTGATGACAGAGCTAATCAATTTAGATAATCAAATTTTCTTTTCTTTTTTTGTTTTTTGTAACGACTCAATCGCTAACCAGATAGGATTGTGTATCTTGTTTGGATTGTTTTTCATACATCTCTATACAGTATATTAAAAAATGACAAGTGGCCGGTGATGAACAAACTGTTTGCTGATCTTTCCTTTCAAATTACAGACTGGCTCAGAATGATTCGAAACCGCTGAAAGTGTGGCCGACCCGGAGAAACTATATAATAGGTAAAGTTGTGAAGGGAGTTGATGTTGGTCGCGGAAGTTAACTCTAAAGCCTGCACTTTTGGTCGGCTTGGGCCTAACCGCCCTTATCAATGGCCAAACAGAACTTACTCCACCCGCTCAAGGCAGCTCTCTCGGCATAATCCAACTTTCTTGTTTTCACAATTTTGCCATCCAAGCCTTTGTAAGCAACTGTTGACCTCGCTTTAAGGAAATCGACAACGATTTCCTGATTTGACTGTTCGAACTTATAACAGAACCTCTTACTGCACCATATTTCAAATCGACTTGGAATTCTAAGAAAAAAATTGTGCCTAAGATTTCAAAAAAAGGACTTTCATAATTTGAAGACAATCAAAAACTTCGAAAATTATACTGCGTACTTTAGAAAACCTAGATAGCTGTAAAAGTATACAGAAAACCTATTATATATATTGAAAATGATGCAATTAAAATAAAAAGAAATAAATTATTTAGAAAATAATAGTGTTTTATTATAAATAAACAGAAAAAATTAAGGATTTTATATTTTCTTATATAAAAACAATTATATACAGAGTTAATATTAAAAGAATTAACTGTATAATATTAATACCGGTATTAATACCGCTACAAGTATATATTTAATGTGTTAATAACGAATATTATTCATCTTATTCCTTTCCTTTTTTTATATTTCTTTATTTTTTTCTTTATATATCTTTAGTTTTACTATTCAGTTGATTTATTTTATACCATTACTGAAGTTTTTTACTGAAGTTTAGCTATCTATCTATCTAGCTATATATTGATGGATAGATTCCTAATTTAGGTTCCTAGAAGAATCCACGGGCCCAAAAAAACACCAGAAGAATACAGAATAAAGTCCAATAGAAAAATTTACAGTGAAATTCCTAACGTGGAAACAGATATGAGGATCAGATGGTTCAGGTTTTATGGGCAGAGGCTGAGCGAGCAGAGGTTAAACAAGAATCTTTTTAGTAAAATTATGGGGTACAAATTCAACCACGGGTAAACAGTACAAATCAAACGATAACCATACAGGCTCGGGGTTACATAGGATTATTGTGAAAATAGAACAGAATGCCAGAAATTCTTGAAAAATGCGGTACTTTCAGACAGAAAAAATGGAGGAATGGAAGAGAAATTTTAGTAAAATCATGAGGCAACGATGGACCAAGAAGAAAGAACTAAAAAGTAACCTGCTTCCTAGTCGCGTAGTCCTTAAAATACATTCAAATAAAATACATTTAGAATATTTAGATTTTATGTCAATATATTTTTTACCTAATTTCATACATTGATTGTAATTTTGTTGAATTTACATTATAGACTATAATACTGGAAAAATCCTAAAATATCTTTTTTCCATTATTGGAAGCGAAATTATGGTCACTCAAGGAGTATTTCCGGTAAACCTTTATCTGGGATAACACCAGATATTTTTCAGTATTCTGGCTTTATCAGGGAAAATGCAACCATGATACTCGAAGTTAATTGGTGTTAAATTAAGGATGAAATGGCCCATGGAGGTATTGGGTAGGGTTTGGAGCGGGGAAAGGTATCTGGTGTACCTGCCATTGTTTGCGTTATCAGTGAGTGGAGTTAGCGCGCACAAAGAGGCGGCGCAGGGGACGCCCAGTAATGGCTCAATTAGCTGTTTGATTAGCCCCCGTGTTCTTCTCTTCCTCTTTCTCTTGTCCTCTCGTTGTCTGCTCTTCGTGAGGCCGAACCTTTGTCAGTCCACTTGAAGCAACGGCCTATGGATACCAAATCCGATCGAAAAACACGCGTGATCAAAAATGTAACTGCTGGATAAACTAATATGTGAAAATATCAATTTCAACAAACAGTTACTTAAAACAGTTAAAATAACATTTACTCTACATATTGCTATTTTACTTTTTACCTATAGAACTGGTAATTTTCAAAGTAAGTAAAATGCGATTGGAAAACTCAAACAAATAAAGACTTGATCTAAAGTTAGACGACTTGTAAGAAATATATATATAGATTTACTGAATTATTGAACAGATATAATATGGATATACAAGAGACATTGTTATGAACTAACTAAGCAGCTTATGGTCTATTGACTATCATTATAACATATTGACTATAGACTTCATCTAACTTTGAGACTACTCTCTTACATACTGTAGACTCTCTACTATACCTACTCTCTACTCTCCTACCTCCTACCTTCTGTCTTAATCTTAGAGCTAGTATTTATACATGTAAAATAAGTGGGAAGCTCAAGGAAGCTGCATTGCTGACAACACATATAATAACTTAAAGGTAAGGAGTCTGCAAGTATACACAATAGTGAATACTCCTTAGTTCATCAACCCAATCAAACTATCCATTAATTCTAGTAAGTATTTTATTTAACGTATGAAGTTACTGCTGTCAACCTGTCGAGTCTGATCAGTCTTTGGAATTTTCAAACTGCAATCTAATAATTATTTTATGTCTCTTTTTCAGTATTTTCTCATTTATATTCTTCTCATAAAAGTACCTATTCTCTTTAGATTTTGACGATTATCATATTTACTCCGACAGAAATCATATTTAATCCTGTCCAGTTCCTCAGGTTTTTCATCCTGTAGTGAGGCCTGCGACCTGGAATTTTCTTCCCTTGGTATAAACGACCAAAATATACCCATTTATAAATTTTAATACTGCCTAGTATCTTGAGGAACTTCTGTATTCGTTGAAATATGATTTCGTTGCTGACATGGCGCTCTGAGCATATATCGATAACACTACATCTGGAATGCTTGTTGACGTACGTGAGTGTCCATACCTCTGATGTATTTGATAACACTGAGAAAATAAAACATTTGAGCGCTGTGATTTGGGTCTGCAGGTTCAAAGTTCAAATTGCATAGCACCTTTTTGAGTTGGTTAAAGACATGCCTCGCCTTTTCTATACGAGACCTGCTTACATTTGAGTGATCCCAGTTGTCAGTTATGTTACTTCTCAGACAAGTAATGTTCTTTTTCTTGTTCAATTCATTCATGTTCTTTTTAGATGGCGGTTATTTGCATGCTACTCGACATCAATATGTTGCTTATTACTAATAAACTTTATTTGTGTTTACTGGTGATTCATCTTCATTCCATAACTCTCCAAGCTTTTAGTACGTTATTTATGGGACGCTGAAGTCTAGCATGTCTGCTAGGAATGCCATGTCGTTCGGATATCTCAGGTTTTCTACTATTTTTTCATTTATGGTAGTTATTCTATCATCAGATCGATTAAGAGCCTCATGTGGGTGAGAGAATGCATCTCTGCTTGAAAGATTTCTGATAATTGGCCATCAATGCAGGCCTTCAGATTTTCGCCTTTTGTTTCTTTATTAGTCTGATGTCCTTGTAATCTATGTTTTCTTATTAAAGTATTTCTATGAGTTTTCCATCTCGAACCCTGATAAAGGCCTTTTCGAAGTCGACGAAACGTTGAAATACAGTCACATCTCCTCCTCTTTGTATTAATACTTGGATGCTAAAAAGGTCCTCTTAAGTTCCAAGACCATTTATGCTTGAAATGTTTTGTTAAATTTTCTGTAGATTCGATTGTGAATTATAAGTAACAAGATTTTTAGCTATTTCTAGTCTATCCATAGTATCTCCTATTATATGTCCTGTCCGTTTTACACGTTAAAAAGATCATCCCCAAATATTCTCTTCATCTCTTTACTAAATTTCCTGTTTCTGTTGGCATGTTTTCATTCGCATCGTAGATCAGATTTAGGCGCCTTCTTCTACTAATTCCTGCCGTTTCTTTAACCTTCTTACGTAGATTGTTGTCATTTATTTTAAAAAACATTTCTGTAATAAATTATCTGTTTGCATGTTCTCTTGAAATCCTTTCAACTTTACTCTAAAATAAATGTTTTGAATCCTATGAAATCACTGTTGCTGTACTCACACTATAGTATAGGTGACTTTTACCTGTTATGTCGGAAACTGCTTTAGATCCTTGCAAAAACATCATTTTGGCGACTATCACTTACCTACCAGTCCCCTGAACTCAAGGAGCCGTGTGGTTTTGAGGTTTCTCTTGGCAGAACCAACTGGCATCCAACTCCACAACATAATCGGTCTTTACCAAGTTTCAGCTCCGGAGAGTATTAAACTTCAACATCAAACAAATGGAAGAGCTAAGTTTGTGAACTTCGGAATTACATTTTATGTTGGATTATTTATGAGCTAAGTCATATCTTACATGTCATCTCTCATATATCTTGGATTGTGTTCTATTAATAATGCTACAAGTAACATTATTGTATAATCATGATGAATTTCGGAGAACAAGAAGTGATTCCTTTTCAAGAAGTGAAGTTCTCTTCTCTTCTTACATTTTCGTTAATTTCACATCAGTTTTGTGCATATATTTGACAATTGGTGACACAGAATCCGAAAATGCCCGTTTTAAACAATTTGATCATTGGAAATCAATGAAAAAATTTGGTTGCGTTTCTGTCTTTTCTACTATTTCTCCTAAACATTAATGACATTAATCCGATTTGTACGAGATTCGATAACGCAAATGTGACAGACTGTATGAAATAGATCGACCTTATAAATATCCTTTATAATAATTTACATGAGGATACGTGAAGATTAAAAGCTAGGCATTATTTCCATTTTGTAATTACTTCATTTGTAATTGTTGCATCAATGCTCAATAAGAAACAAAATAATCTCTAACTGATTATTTACTATAACCTTTATATTTTACAAATATTTTGAGGGTTCCAGGAGATTATTTAGATTTGTATGATATACAGTTTGTTTGTTTTTTCATTATGTTATCTACAGGATTTGTTATTCATTTTGTTATCAGAAAGTGTTGAATCGATGTAGAATTATAGCATTTATGAGGGCTATATAGAATCCTCCATATAAACATGGATATTGAATGGCTTGCATAAAACATTAAACATATTAATTTAATGGCTTTTTAAAATTTTTTTTTTATACGTATTATCATCAATTTGATTTTGTAGCAATATTATATCAATTGAGCATTGACAGCTGACTAAACAAAAAAATAGCAAAAAAGAGAAAGTTGGGTAATGAATTAAGACTGCCGTGAGTGTATAAAAAACTGTGCCAAAAGATTGCCTTAGCAGATTTTCAATATCCCTATATATTTATGTGTCTTCCTAAAAGAAGTTAGAAAATTTATTTTTTTACTTATTTTATTCATATCACGACGTAAATCAAGTAGCAATGTAGCACGTAGAATTAATATCAAATCCAAGTCGATTATATCTATTTAAATTGTTACGATGTTTTTTTATTTAACATTAATTTTCAAATAATTTTATTTGATTTATTATCAACGTTTTAATTATTTGTTTCATTTTCTTTATTTTCAAATGAACAATATATTTTTTGATAGAACTGAGTGTTTTATTTAATTATTGCACGCTAGACCTTCTGGTTTTATTGTTTTATTTAAGCCATAAACTTACCGTTCATTATTTTATAATTTATTTTTTAATAAAGGCCAAATAAAAAAAAGTGTTTTTGTTTTGAAGAGAAAAGATTCTTCCTGGCTGGGATTCGAACCTGGGTCGTCTGCGTCTCCGTCGCAGTGCTCTAAACTTTATACATGTGTATACATAGCAACTTTGAGACGCAGACAACCCGGTTTCGGATCCCGGCCTGGACAAATCTTTTCTCTTCAAACAAAAATATTTAAAAATAATCACTATCAAAATAATAATTAATAAAAAAAGAGTGACATGGTGAGTTCACCCTTCCTGTACGGAACGCCTCATATAATATAGATGACTCTTGCTGGTTAGGTTAGAATATTCTGGGTGAGTGGATGCTTAGAAGAAACGACTGTGGAGATAGGATTGAAGTGCTCAGGACAGTACCGTTAGCACTAAATGGGATTTGAGCTCGATAAGGAGTCAGAGCTACCAAGATCGGGTCTTCTTCGGCAGAAATATTGTTTGGGAGGTTTTTCATTTAAACATTGGACGAGGAAAAAGTTTAAAAATGGGTTTCAATGCTTGAAAAAATCGTAATTGATCCATTTTGGCGGGCAATTATGGCCCATAGACATATTTATTCAACGGATTTAGTTTGTTTTAAGCTAGTGGATTTACAAACTTATAGGTGGCATCATTAAAATATAATAAATCAGTAAAATTAAATATAATCGTAAAGTAAATTTTGATTGAAAAAATGCTGGTAATTTTCTTGCACTTACCGCCTTCAGTTCTATTTAAGCCTTTGAGAAATCGGAAATCATTCCAAGGAAAACCATTCAGGCTCCATATGAACCCCCTTATTTTTTAACGCCTAACGGTTAATTAATGATTTCATTCACCCCATGCTTTTCACGAGCTTAAACTCCATTGTTTTCCTTCTTTATTCATGTTTTAGTCATTGGTTAATATCTGTAAATTGATTCTCTACTTTATAGCCTGATAATACGCGACCTAAATTGCCTAGGTGCTTTTAATAAAGAAGTACAAGTGATAAAGTAAACCTATGGGACTACTTCTGATCGTTCTGGAATTTTTTTTTCTTCAGTAGAAGCTTTTTAAGCTTATGGGAGCGGAGTGGCTCAGTGGCAGAGCGCTGAGCAGCCGTGCCGATAAGGTTCCTGGTTCAAATGTGGCAGGTTTAATTTAATCTGTTAAGAGCTGGGGATAGATTCTTTAGGATTTAGGCCTCTCTTAGGACATACCAAGCCTATATAGTGTGGTTACCTAAAATTTGAGTGAAAATCTGGTTTTTGAGCATGATCTAGGAAAAAAAATCATCCCCTTGCACAACCTTTGTCCAAGAAACAGCGCAGTCTCTACAATATACTGAACCCAAGACCCTTCATGGGCTATATAATAGAATAGAAAAGAAACTTTATTCTGTATAAGTCCCTTTAGAATAACAAACATGAACAGAAAGAGAAATATCTGGCCATAAGGCTACATGATACAAAACCATAAAGCGTATAAAAAGCGACAGAAAGGAATAAAAAAAAGTATAATTAAATAATAATAATAAGTAAATAAACAGTACGAATCCAGACAAGATATTAAACAATTGAAAGAATGGATACATCAATAACAACTATTGCATGAGCTAGCAAGTAACTTTCTTTACTTGATTTACATTTTCTTAAAACATAATTAAAACGCTGTAATAACACAATAAATTATTCAATGCATTTCATTCTAAGCAAATTACTAACCTGCTTAGAGAGCATCTTTTTGGGAAGCCAGAAGATATTGGAAAAGCAAGGATTTAAATGGCGATAGTGAGGGAGTCTGAAATGAAATAGTGGATGCTTAAGACGATTGGAATAGTTCCCTTCAGATTTATAGCAGTTGTTCCTTTGTGTTTAGTTATTTCAAATATCAGTTCAACTAAAATATTACTTTTGATTTGCATCCATCAATATGAGTGTTCTAATTATCTATCGATAGACAGAGGGTGTATTTATAGCTAACTGACTTATCGCTAGTGTACGTCCTAGAATAGGTGTGCATTTCTACTATGCTCTTACTACTGGTGAAATGATCATAAATAATGACTTTATTACAAAGCTTGAAGTATCATTGTAAGATACTAGTTAACAAACGGTCGGGGCTGTAAGAAATATATAGTTTTACTGTGATATGGAACAGTTTATCTCTATCTTGTATATCTGTAGATATAATACAGATATACAAGAGACTAATGGATATGAACTAACTAGATAAGACTTACTACTACGGACTATCATTATCTACATCTAATTTAGTGGCTACATTCTTACATACTTTAACTAACTAAACTATCTCTCTATGCTCCAATCTCTCACTCTCATCACTCTCTCTCTCTCTCTCTGTCTGATATTTCTTCCCTCCTATATTTTCTTCCTAATCTTAGGACTAGTAGAAATAAATATATATAAAAGCAGAGGAGAGTTCAAGGAAGTTACATTGCTGATGGAATGTAACATGGAATACATTTCACAACTTAGGGGACTTAACATGAACTACAATTTATTTATTTAAGTTTACAAAATAACCTTAGGTCATCACCCCATTCCAACCCGTACAACGGTCCTTTAACTTATTGATAGATATCGAGAGCAGAAGATGTTTTAGGAACTGTTTGGAATTAGGAAGATGCAGATAGTGATACTTGTTGTCAGAGTTGCTTAACTTGGACTAATTCTTTCAACTCGCGTGTTTAGTGCAGTTTAATAGCCCCGGAGCAGGTACCCCCTTCTAGGAGTTGGTGGCAACTTGTTGCTAGCCCCGGGCTCCTACACAACTTCCTACAATTACCAACCAATCCTAATATAATGTAAAGCAGTTTCCTAATCGCGGTCAATTAGGTTTCGGTCGGAGCCCCCAGGCGGTCCTCTTCAAAGGAAGCCACGGGAATGTCTTCCGCTCCGAATTCGAGAGGGAATAAGTGCCCGTTTCAAAGATTGGTCCAAACAAGACGCTCTGTGTAAATTGGTTTCTTCACTCAACAGGAATCCTTTTCAAGTTCTGTTTAGGTAAATTTTTTATTTTAAAGTTTGTAAATAATATTAGGAAATAAGCCAATTATTGGGCTTGCCTCATATAATAGCCTTTAGATATCGAGCATACAGTAGAATATAGTTATAAATATGTTACAAAATACTGATCAAAGAAATTATAATAATGAATTATTTATTTTGAACTACATTTGATTGCTTTAAAAATATATATATTTTTTAAGCTTTATTTCCTCTTTCTTTTTAGTCGAATTAACATTGCGTAAGAGATTGTGTAACATTTATACCGAATAATTAGTAAAACGTTCAGTATATTATAGCTGGTTATTATCCTACCTAATTAACACAGTTCGAAAATTAATTAGTGATTGAATATTTTCATTCATCTTGATGGAAGGTGAGATTTGTTTGTTTTCAAATAAATTAATCTCTTTATATAAGTATTCATTATTTTTGTTAGTTTAATTTCTAAGTAATTCCAATTTCGATTACATTATAATTTGAAAAGGGAGCATCTCCCTAATTAGAGAAGAATCTGAAATTGTGATGCTTAAATGATGTTCTGAATTTTTTCCTCTTACATAAAAACATAAAATATTTCAAAGAACTAGCATCAGCAAAATTTGTTATAATGGAGTTTGGTTGGTGAATGGACTTCTGAAGGTAGAATTGACACCAGCTTTAATTTTTAATTATATCACAGGTTTCATGATATAATATTCGTTATTATGAGGTTAGGTTTTATTGCTTATAGACGCACAACATCTATGGTTATTAGCGTCTTTCTTCTTTTTGTTCAAATGTTTATTTCATTATTTATTTATTTCTTCATTTATCAGCCTCTTTCTTCTTTTGGTTCAATATTTAGTTCTTTATTATTTTTTGGTTTAACTTTTATTTCCATTTAACCTATAATTATTATATTTTACTGAAAATATTATTTTCTTTAAGAAAGGTTATCAGTTTGTCTATATTTGTGGCGTTATTATGATAATTTATTTATGATGGAATATTTTTCATAAATAAATAGAAAGAAGCCAGATGAAGCTTAATGTAACTCTGCTATTTCCCAACAAAATTTAACCACAGTCTCTAATTTTAACCATTTTAGAGTGAACAAAAAGTTAGAAGTTATTTGCATTCTAAACTATGGTTTTTGCTTCTAGTTACTGAACATCGTTTTTGCAAGGAACTGCTTGATTATTATCATCTCCCTTATCTAAAGAGAGTTTTGAAATTTCTCTAGCTAAAATTAAACCTCTTAATTTATACAATCAAAAACAAATTAATATAATTTATTTTTTAAAAGAATGAAAATAATTTATTCGAATACGTTACCCTTTAGCCGACTCGAAACGTTCATTACGAGTCATATATCAAACTAATAATAAATATTGGAATTCCTTAAAAAAAAAGAAAGCAAACTATCCATTTCCTCAATTACAATTAAATTCTTACTGTGAAGAGATGTTTCGATTTTGATCACTGAGAATTTGAAATCATACTGTAACTTATATACAGCTGATCCTTGTGTGTTATCATAGTTGATATATGAATGTAAATCATATGAATTGAGAACAGTTTAGATTGGTAGTCACATCTGGAATGAGATATCGATGTGAGTCAACGTTAAAGAATAGCATTTTTACAAATACAATAAGCAATAAATTTTAAATAAATAAATAAATTTTACAGGCTTGGTAAAAGTACTGGAAGAAGAACGCACCAGGTAAATCAGATTCGAGGATTATTTGAAAATCATAGTTTTTAATATTTTACCTCGATTTTTTATTATAGAAATAATGATAAAATTAATCTTTAAAACATATCTGCTTAATGTTCTATGCATCTATATAGAGTCGGAATACTCGAGTAGCTAGTCAGCTTTTGAAAATAAATAAAAAAAACCATTCGTCATTGCTCTTCGAGAAGATTTTAAGAGAGATTGAATGAGAAGATTAGGAGACTTGGGGAGTTAGTTACTTATACAAGTGTTAGTGTTATAAGGTAATAATATTAAATGATATAAGTACATACATAATATAATTTATAAATGTATAAGTATATTAAACAATATAAGTATATAAATAATATTGCTTCCAAATATATAAATATATTAAACATATAAATAACATAATTTATAAACATATTAAACAATATAAATTGCTATGTCTCGTACCGGGCGGCATTTTAAAAATAAATATGTTTTTACACAAAGAGCAATGTTTGGTTTGAAAATAAATAGGTCGAAGGTAAGAAGGGTTTGGACACATGGTCAAGGTGGGTGAAGAAATAACAAAAGGAGGGGGATCGAAGACTCCACTTTGAGAATGACTCTCAGAACAGATCCGGAAGAGTTAGGACCGAAGACGCGGAACACGGAAGCCGGCAAACGATTTTGATTAAAATCGTATTAATAAAGTATATCTATTTTAATACCTTTGGTGCTTACTTAACCCAGATGCACTATATCTTTATTAATAATATATTTGTGGTATAATTTATTGGTAAAATGGTAAACACAAGACAAACCTCTGGAAAAGAATCCAATTAATACTAAAGTTGGAATAATAAATTGAGTAATCATCTCAAATGATTAATTGAGTAATCATCTCAAATGATTAATTGAGTAATCATCTTAAATGATTACTCTGGCTTCCCAAAATCAATTAGAACATTTAAAATATATTAAAGAGTATAAAACATAGTATATATTTTATATTTTAATATAAAATATAAAACATTATAACATAAATAAAAATTATATTTAATTCAACCTTGGGAGCGGGGGTAACGCAGTATGCCATGTTGAAGGCCTCGATTTCAAATTGCACTGTGGCAAATAAATGATCGAGTTGGTCAACATCCATGGTTAGACCCTGTCGGATCTTTAGAACTTCCAAGGGCTCATTTAGCCTCTACAATGTGGGAATCCTTAATTGGGAGGAAATCTTGGGGTTGAGCGTGATCTTGGACAAATTACCTGGTAACAACATGACAAGATTTTTTTTATGGCATTGGATTCTTTCATTCATCCATACAGCCAGCTATGTATTATTATTTGTTAATTTAGATGCCACCAGCACGCGGATTTCCCCAGATGGTTACCGCCTGTTTTTCCCAGGCGGTCACCCATCCAAGTGCTAATTATAATTATAATTATAACCACGCCCGACGTTGCTTAACTTCGGTGATCTGACGGGAACCGGTGTGTTCAACGTGGTATGGCCGTTGGTGACAAGAATTTATATTTAAACTTTGCTTTATTTATAAGATCGGATTTGTATTCGAATGAATTTAGGTGTCTAAATCTTATGCACTCTATGCGATATCCATTCTTTTTATCCATTATAGTAAATAAAGTCATTTAAGTTACATTGGGCAAAGAACCGGGTGATTTGTTAAACCAAATGCTGAAAGGTTATAGCTAGAAATATGGCCGTTGTAACTCGAAATATTACGAAGAATGGGAACAGGTTGTTGCGGCGCATTACCGACTCCCTGCTGCTCTCTCCTGATTTATATCATTGTTTTCCTGCAGGCGGCCAACCTCGGCGTAATTGGGTCATCTGGGGCCGATCCCAGGGTCTTAATGGAACGGTAATGATGGAGAAATCCTGGAGGCCGAAGAATGGACCTGAGGGTCGAGGATCTAGAAAAAACAGGAAGCATTAGAAGGATCGCAGGGGTCGCTGCAGTCGCAAACATCAAGCAATTACCGACAAGCCCATCGCTTCCATTCTTCGAATAATGCCCTCTTATCCTTTCAAAAGTGACCAAGTAGTTAACTTTTATCGCTTCGACGGGTTTGTTCTTGGCAGAACTTGAGTCGTGAAAATCATCTGTATGATATTCTATGCTTTATTTCACTGATCAGTTAAACCTGACTTTGGAAACGCTGTGCGAATTTTAAAGTTCAAATAATAACATATCAGATTTATGGCTGAAATTATTATTGATGGATTTATAATGGAAATTCTATCCGTACCAATGAAGAATATTTTCAAATAGTTTTTCTAACTTTCTAAGCAGTAAGCTAATTCATATATTGTTCTTTGTGTATACTCAAGAATAAACGTACCTTTCCTTAACCAATTTGAGCATACTTCTCACAGCTATGCGGTGCCGTAATCACATAAAAACACTACACGCGACTACAGTAGAAATTTATTGACTTGAATTCTAACCGATTAATAAGTTGTTCAAATATTACCAAAGAAGTAATATTTCTAGCGAAGGAGTACCCAACACTGGGTCGTTTACACTTCAGTGTATCTCAGACAAAAACATAAATAGTTTTACATTATTGACTTATATCCACTAATACTTGAGCATACTTCTCACAGCTATGCGGTGCCGTAATCACATAAAAACACTACATACACTGGATAAACTCTACATACATAGAAAATTACGTATTAAGCAATTCAAGAAGTGGAATAAAACAGTTCTGTAGGTGAGTTATCCTTCTAGCGAAAGAGTACCCAACACTGGGTCGTTTACACTTCAGTGTATCTCAGACAAAAACGAAAATAGTTTTACATTATTGACTTATATCCACTGATACTTGGATCAGGACAAGGAATTTTCGAAAAGATTTTAATAAGGTTTTTTAAAACCCTTGCCACCCCATTGCCATAAAATATTTAATTAATTTACCGGGGATTCTTTGAACACATATTTAGCATATAATTTGGAATAATCAAGTAATATAAGGTTATTAATCACTAAATATGAGTACAAGTTACCTACGAAATGCCACGTATAAACTTAACATACTTTGGGTTTTTAATTGCAGCCAAAATCGTAAAGAAACTAAAGCTTAAATATAAGGCCAAACTTTTCAAGTAATCAAAAATGGTGGATTAAAATAATTTAATTTTTAGATGGAATATCTTGATTTTTAAAATATTAGATTATCAAATTTCGTGTTCTTCTTTTCCACTTCTTTTTTTGTGAAGTCGTAAGTTGTTTGTATTCTTGAAGTTATTTAATTTTTATATAATGTTGTTACGGTCACAGAAAGAAAGACGGGAGGAAGGGATTAACGTCTTAAGGCCTTTGGCGGAAGAGATTAAGATTGGATTAGAACCATCTCGAAGATCCTAGAACGGTGCGTCTAGAAAGTTCGACCTTGATTTAAATACTCAACGAAGCGCCAGTCAGTGGTAAACCAGCCAGTGGAATAAGTGTTTCAGTGAACCGTGACAGTCTCGCGAGTGTAATAAACCGTTTCTGTTTATTACTGTGTGTCAGTTTATCATATTTGGAGATTCTTACGGTCGGTGGACTTTAAACTTTAATTAGTGAACTGTAAGTGTTAATTTGTAGTTATAAGCTCTAGCGTAATTTTATTGTATTTATAGAAATTTATGTCAATAGTTAAGCTATTTCGTAGTAGTAATATCTTATATTCTTTTAGTAATTAAGTAGGCCTAGGTTATAATAAATATTTATCATGTTGCTATTGTAAATTTATATTAGTTTACTAATTTAATTGTTAATAGTTTAGTTGTATTCTTTTTGTTACTTTGTTAATAAATATTAGCATCTTGAATTTAGGAGTAGTTTAATTCATTTTAGCATCCAGTAGCACGTAACAATGTATTTATTATTAATGATAATATGTGAATATTATACAATGACAGTATATCTTGAAAAAATAAACGGTGTTCGGGACATTAACGTAGTCTTTCAATGTCTTCTTTGGTATAAAATGGTTTGGGTATCCTTGAGGGTGTTACTGCATAATGCTATTCGTATCATGGCATATTATTAATTTTGTTGTCACATTTATATTATGCCAGATGAGAATTAAAATGAAAATAAAAAACAATTAAGCAGTTCACCTCATAATTAATTTTACTCGTATATTACTTATAGTAGTATTACTCGTGTGGAAAAAATGGAAGAATAGAAAAAGTGGATAAAAATTGTCGAAGAGACCAAGGTCCGTGTGGACCATTCATTCATGGACCATAGCGCCGTGTGAAGGAAAAGAAGAATATTACTCGTAAAAATGTACATTCATCTGTAATGAATTTTTTTTTTATTATAAATTTTAGTGTTTGGAATATAATCGTTTCATTAAAGACGATTACCTAAACGTTTTGTTTACTTGAGTGAAGTATAGGAACTGCGGTAAAGGGAGGAATGGTTTTACATTTTATAATTAGCTCTGAGGTAACATTCAAGTGAAAGAGGCCCTAGACAGTGAAGTGGCTTTTGATACAGTTTGTAAAGAAGTGTTTCAAATAATTCAAAGAAGTTCAAACCTCAACAAACTTTGCCTAGTAAGAAGTATTCCTCTCGAAATGGTCAATGGTCTACGTCAACATTAGCAAACTTTGAAAGATAAATAAAGAAATGTTCATTGGTTTAAAAAGCTCTTAATAGTTACTTTTGTCACATTTATTTAATCCTCAAAACATAATAAAACTCTAACAAACTGACCGTTTTAAACGAATTTAATTCCTATTCCAAAAAATAAATGTTTTTCTTTTTCAATCATTATTTTTATTTTTTAGTATTAAAATTTCTCATAATTTTACAGTATTTGAGAAATAAATAAAAATCTCGATTTCCAGAAAGTATTCATAACAATGTGTTCATTATGACAAAAACATAGGTAGGCACAGTACTATAAAACCGATTTAACAAGACAACATTATGTACTCTACACTACGCATTCAAACCATAATTACCATAAATAGAAATAGTAATACACAGATTAAACAAGACATGTGCAGACTCCAATAGATTCCATAAACAACAAACCATAAGTAGAAATAGTACACCAACAATTAAACGAAATATATGTACTAAAGACTCGGTTCAATTAACTTCCTTCAACTTATGTTCTAACATAACATATGTTATACAGATATACATATTTTAAAGAGAAATACTGCAATCTAAATTATTTAAATAAAATACAACACAGTTATCAAAAAGAAACGGTCAATTTTCGTTAAATTTTAATCAATATCATTATATGATTGAAAATAAAACATGACAGTAGATAATTAAAAACTGCATAGTTCGCTCTATCTATTTTTTCTATTCGACTTAGTTGAAAACTTTCTTGTAAGTAACCGCTAGTGGCAGTATAAAATAATAAGGAGAAACGTTAGAAAGATTGCCACTTAAGGATATTGCGTGCCTCCTGGATTTTACATCTTAATATACTGTTGCATGACTGAGTTTCGTCTTTGTCCCCATCAAGCCAAATCTTTGAATGCCTCATATTTTTTATTATTTCTCACTGTATTAAATTTACTATAAATGTAAGTAATTTAGATTACGGTGATTTTTTTTTAGTTTTACTTTATTTTACTCATTTTTATCCATAATTTACCGATTTGGTGAAAATATATTTTTTACTGACAAGTAAAGGTTTTTTGATTTTTAAAATATTTCAATACTAAAATATTTTAAGACGAACTATTGCAAAAAAAGTAATTTAAAAAAAATTCATGGTTCTTATGTTAACCCGTACTATTGTAATAAATAAATAAATAAATATATATATGTATATATATATATATATATATATATATATATATATATATATATATATATATATATATATATATTGTCAGTCCAAAAGTTCATACGCAATTTTGCGAAATTTTTATAAATGGTGTAAATAAAACACAATTTAACGTTTTAATCTATGATGTATTTTCCTCTGCTATCTACAATATCTCGGCATCTTTCTTGTAGCTTTTTATTCCATTGGTAATCTTTTTATAAAAGATTCTGGTTTTGAAGCAAAAAAACTTCTGAGTTCATTTTGTATATCCCGTTTAGAATTTAACTTTTTGCCTTGGCACGGAATAACTAAAAATCACTTGGGGCAATATCCAGGGAGTAGACAGGATGCGGCAAAAGCTCCCAATTCAGATCATTACTTTTTTGCAGCGTTTATAATGAAAAAAAAACGCATATAGAAAAAACACAGCACGATTATGCGTTATCGATATTAATTTTTTATCGGTACTAATATGCGTCTGATCTTTACGACATTCGGTGACGACTACATCATTCAAGCCATGGCAAGTTTCGACAGGTTCGGAATCATATCAATCTGGTAATGAGTCGTCGCCAATCCTATACAAGCTACTAATGAGCACGAACTTTTGGACTGACCTGATCTACATATATCTAATATATAAAATTGCCGTGTCTCAGTGTTTGTAATAAAACTCCTCCGAAACGACCTGACCAATTGTTAAGAAAATTTAGTGTCTATATTCATTAGGTCTGAGAATAGGATGTAAACTATTTTTCATACCACTAAGTGATAGGTGTCGGCCATTATATTGATTATGCGTCGATTGAAGCAGTGACGCTTGATGATGCTGCATTTTTGATATGTTGTAAGGGCATGTCTGAATAGTGTAAATCCAAGATCGCAATCGAAAAAACGGATGGGAATACTTTTATTTGCTACAATTTGAGTCCAAATGCAGCTCTGTAGGTCTAAGAGATGCTGAGTTAATTTCCAATCATATAATAATTAACCGGAATCTTAGCTCTATTAAAAAAAATTGTCGTGTCACAGTGTTTTAACAAAGCTCCTCCGAAACGACTTGACCGATTCTTATGAAATTTTGTGTCTATATTCAGTAGGTCTGAGAATGGGATTTAAACTATTTTCATAATCCTAAGTGACATGTGTCGGCCATTATTATCGATTATGTGTAATTTTAATCCACCAATTATGGAATCTTACACGTTTGGTCATCAAAAATATCACCGGGAATGTTATTGAAGCAGCACTGTTGACTGGAATCTCTGGAAGGAGAAGTCGTTCTGTAGCCACGTATTCCAATAATACCATCAGAACCCATAATACCGTTCAAAAGACTTCAATTTGATATAAGCTTGGCTTTTGTTATGACCATCAACAAGTATAAAGACCAGACAATGTCCCTTTGCGGTTTGGACCTAGAACATCCATGTTTCTGCCACGGACAATTATGTGTTGCATGCTCACGTGTTAGTAAGCCATCTAATCTATTTAGCAAAGGACAGATTAAAAAAATATTGTGCATCGATTAGCGCTCAATTAAATTGAAATAAATAGTTATAATTTAAAAAAATATTATTAGCCATAATTAAAAATTAACCATGATATACCTCATTCATTCATCTAATGTTTACATTTTATAGTTTGGAATTTTGTATATTACTTGTTTATTACATACTGGACTTAGATATAAGATGAATAAATTGTAAAATCAAAAATCTATTTAATTCATTTTTTCTATTCATTCATTGTTTCTTTAAATTTAAATTTTAACGTAATATATTTTTAGAACTATTACAACAGCTACAGCAACGCGTATATATATATATATATATATATATATATATATATATATATATATATATATATACACATATATGTATAATTTTTTTTCAATTTCATTTTGTCTATTAATGTTATTTATTAACTATTAGGATTTGTCGGTTGTTATTCAAAACATATAATAATGGTAAACATCATTGAAATTTAATGATAAATCATGACAAATATTCACTTCGATATTGCACTTTACAAATTTGAACAAGTCAATTTTAATAACACTGCAAAACGGTTAACACACTAATTTATTAATTTTATGATTTCAATTTAATAATACACTAAGCTACGAGGAAATTAACGAATTTGGGAAAAAATTAAAAGCTTCTTATCTTAAAAATGACAAACTTCTTATCTCCAATAATTTCGATCGCAGCGCTACTGAACGTTGCGTAAATAAAAAACCATGATAGACCTATGATGTTCTATACACTAACTTCATTTAACTAAATAAAAATATTACTAATTGGATCGAATTGTAAATCTAAACTATCCTCGAACCCGCTTGAATATTCACAAATTTTTTTATCAAAACAGGCCCAATCGGTAACGCACACACGAACAGAAGAATTTTATATGTAAAGAAATATATGCAGATATGAATATATTTATATATTTATATATTTTATATGAAGCTTAACATTTTTTAGCAACCTTCCCATAATATAAAATTCGGCCGTGAAATAAGAGCTAATAGAAAGCGTAGCCTAAGAGGTTCTTTGAACGCTGGGTTTAATGGTCTACATTGTCGGTAATGGATTCCCAGCCACGCGAACTACGACCAACCTTTTAGCGAACGGTTCCTAGCTGGAACTGCGCCATCTGCTCTTCAACCGCAGTTTGCGACTCTAACAATTTTTGGATCTAACTATCATTTAATTATATGTTCATTAGTGTTATAACGAGATGATACAAATGGTGTGTTTTTTTTTATTTCAGTAGAGATAATCTCAATTTTAGTCCCTCCAAGCACATACACTATGCATCTCCCTTCTCGCTTCGGACTATTTGAACCTGTTTTCTTTTCCTTCCTGTCCTGTAAACTTCCTATCACATACATTTTTTCTTAGAAATTCTTCTGTAGTATTTTTCTTTTTAAATCTCTGTGAAATTCTTAAATCAAGGTTGTTGTTAATTTTTCGTTTCTATAATATTTGAAAATCTGACAGCCTGTTGTCTTTAATTCTGAAGAAATTAAATTTTTTTTCATTCGATGTATGCTTTCAATGTTGCTTGATTTACAGAGTTCTATTGTTTTTAGTGGACCGAGAATTTCTTGTATAATCCTTATTTATTTCCTATAAGAAATATAATTCATTAGTTAACTACAGGTGATGAATTATTTTAAATAGATTCAAATTTTGCGTTAGTATATTTTATTAATTCGAGATTAAGAATGAAATATTTTTTAAAGATTTGTGTTATTTGGAAGTTTTTTTTTTTAATCGGCATGAAATCATTAATTTTTTAATTTAAAAATAATATCATTTTTTTTTCTTCAACATCATCATGGTAGTATACTTTGGATTTTTTCTTTTCCCGGAATTTTTCATTTGGTTTTTGCTTCAGCCTTTCTTCTGTCCATTTTCTTTATTGTTTTTCTTTTTCTGGGAATAACTCTAATGCAAATTAACTTTTTTAATTGTTTTCTGACCTTTATTTCAACCTTTGTGATCCTTAACTTTTCAGAACATTAAAACTTTTGTAGACCATTTGTGCTAATAAATATTATCTCTTGAATATTCAATTTCTTGAAGAACATTCTTTGCCTTACTATTGATGAGGTTATTGAGGTCCACTTTTTCCGAATATCCATAAACAGAAACGGTTCATACTAATTTAGAATCGTTTCAACATTTGGTAGAAATAAATAAGTTAGTAACCACTTTTCTTATACCTTTTAAACATATGTTTGTTTAATGTTGTTCTATCCAATTTTAATATGATTTAAGTTGAGGCCCAATCTATCATTAGGCTTTTGTTAAGATACAGTAATATATAACGCCCTGAACTTGCGATTAAAAAATTTAAATATATTTTGTAAAATTATAGATTGAGCTGTTTGTGGATTTGTTATTATTTTCATCTCTAAACGTCCCATCAGAAGATCATCAAAGTCGTATTTAAATAGATTTTAAATAAAATTACTTTGTGAATCCACCAAGCAATCTTAGTCTTGCCATCCCGTTTCTTGCTTAATGACAAATCTGTTGATCTTCATTACCATAGGCGGGTCTCATTTTATAGAAAAATATAATATATTAAGAAAAGATGTTTTTTGTTATTGTTTATTTTAGTTTATTTGATCTCTGTAGCCTTTTTTCGGACTACCCACGTTTAAGTATTTTGATGAATACACATTTAACATTTCCTTTATTTCCTCACTTTATAGTATTTCCTTTGTTATATCATTGACCATAGACTATTGATGGTAGCTTCATTACTATGGTTGGCAATAATCATTCAAATTTATTTTATATATATACGTTAAAAATTTTGTTATTCAAAGTTTAAAGAGAGTTTTCATTTTCCCTTAAATATATGTGAGAAATAAAAGACTTTTCGATTCCTTTTTTCTTTTCGAGGCATTTTCAATTGAAAATATTCCCAGAATTTAAATCCATTTCCAGGTTTAAAGGATTAACATTCTTTGGCAGCTGTGAAAGTTGTAGATTTTCTTTAGTAAGCTATTGCCAATTGTAAAGTTTTCGAAAGGTGTTTTCCCCTGGAATTCTATACCTCCCTTCTCATCGGGCGATGTTCCTCTGATTCTGGAGAAGTCCAGAAAAGACCATAAAACTTTTTCGTCTCTTTTCATTGAGGTGAAGTAGGTGTAGTATTTGTTAGGAGACGAAACCCTAAAGTGTTACCTTTCCGCTTGGCGATCTCTCGACACACACACTCTGTAATCTAGATGGAAACTTGTGATTCGAAGGGGAATTGCCTTTTACTTGGCGGTTCGCAATATTGTTTTTGACATCTTCAAGCTCGTTCATCTATTAAGGAATTTCTTCTCTTCTTTATTTTATCCTTAACAAAGTGTCAAAAGAGATGTGATAAGGATAAAGTTTTTTTTTATTGCAATTCTTAATATCCTGTTATATTATTTATATGTTACCATATAATTTGTAATATAATGTACAATACTCTAGCTATTTTTATCTTTTCCCTTGAAAATGCAATTCTAACAGTGTTTGGATTTATTAATATGATTCAATCAGCCTTGGCTAGAACAGATGTTTTTGTATTGTAATAAATGAGTGTTTTGTGAAATATCTATTAATTGTACGTATTGATTCGTTGTAAACTAAATGAGAAGAAATGAATACCTCTTGAAAGGTTTTATTGAACACAATAACACATATATAAACTATATTGCATGGCTGTAAACAACTAATGAAAGATAACCATAAACTGAGAAGGTTATATAGATAACAAGTGATACAAATATAATATAATGATTTACTACATTCACCCCCACTCTAGTAAGTGGTATAATCATTCAAATAAGAGGGTGGCCGACGGGTCCTCTGACTACGGAGTAGAGTTGGAATTTGCTGGATAGGAGGTCTCGCTGGAGAACCTGAAACTGGAAGGTCCACCGCTGGAGGAGAAATGTCTTGACTGGAATGATTCTGTTCCAAGTCCTGAGAACGATGTACAGAGTCTGGTGAATGAGGAATGGAGTCCAGAGTCGGTTCTGGTGAGTCCTCAGGCATAAGGTGCCTGTCAACTTCACTACCCAACGGTGCCAGGTGTCGGGTTGAGATAGTGGTCTCTCGTCCATCAGGGAGGCGAACATGGGCATATTCCGAGTTCCCCTCCAGTAAGGTAACTTCATCTACTAAATCTACTTTGAGTGCCTTACCAGACGCTTCATTAGGACGGGTCCTGGAGTCATGAGCCATGTGGGAGTTGATTTTCCATGTCGTGAGTGGCGAACATGATTGAACATACGCTCGTGTGGTGTGGTATTTGTTGCTGTACATAGCAAGGAGCGTATCGAGTTCAGCGCATCGTTCAGAACCGTCTCCCAGCCTCTTATGTCCATCCGATGAGTTCTTAAAGCAAGCTGGATTGTCTTCCAAATGATCCCTACGTACCTTTCTGCTTGACCATTACCCATAGGATTGTATGGGGTTGTCCGGCTACTAACAATACCGAGAGTATCAAGAAAATTTCGAAGTTCTTGAAATGCAAATGAGGTCCCCCTATCCGAATGTATGTAAGCCGGGGTTCTAAACACTGAGAATATTTCTTTCAGCTTAGCAATGACTGTAGTTGAGGATAAGTCTTGACAAGGGTACGCAAAGGGAAACCGAGAAAATTCATCCACGACAATTAGAAGATATCTATTTCTTGAATTTGAAGGAAGTGGTCCCTTGAAATCTAAATTCAAGCGTTCAAAGGGCTGAGTGGCCTTAATTAGCTGGCCTTGGTGTTTGAAAAAGCGCGGCTTCACTTCTGAGCAGATTCTACATGACGAATAACCTTTCTGATTTCGTCTAAGGAGTAAGCTAAGTTTTTACTTCTCACCCAGTGGTAAAAGCGAGTTTCTCCGGGGTGACACAGCATCTCGTGTAGTTCTGTGAGTTTCTTCAATGATGCATCCAGCACGGCAGAGCAAGTCCGAGAAAAAGCACCGGCGACTTCATTCAGCTTTCCAGGCCTGTAGATAATTACATAGGAAAAGCAGGACAGTTCTAGCCTCCACCTTTGGATCTTTTCATTCTTCACCTTGCTTGTTAAGTGGGTATCAAACATAAAGGAGACAGATCTCTGGTCCCTTATTAGCCTGAAACGATTGCTCTGGAGGTAATGCCTCCACTTCCTTACGGCTTCGATAATAGCATGAGCTTCTTTCTCCACAGCAGAATGACGTTCCTCCGAAGGTGAGAGTGTTCTGGAGAAAAAGGCGACAGGGCGGCCGTTCTGAGATAAGGTTGCAGCGAGTGCGTGATCCGATGCATCAGTTTCCACTGTGAACATGGCTGAGTGATCAATTGTGGATACCGTAGCGTTTTCAATATCCACCTTTATTGATTCGAAGACTTTGGCAACATCAGATCTAAGTGGAAATTTTTTATCCTTAAAGACTCGAATTTTATCTGAGAACTTGGGGATAAAATGTGAGTAGTGTGAGAACATCCCTAAGGCCCGACGTAGGGAAGGCATGTCTTTGGGGATCGCTAGATCTCGTAGAGGTCTAAGACGCTCAGGATCCGGGCGCAAGGTTCCATTCCCAATAACATATCCAAGGTAATGGATTTCACGGTTGGAAAATGTTGATTTTTCCTCGTTAATGGTTAAATTGTACTTCTTTGCCGCTACCATGAATTTATTTAAATTGATGTCGTGTTCTTCCTGAACACGACTTCAATGGTCTTTCCACAGACTGTTACGTCATCAAGATAAGCAAAAGTCCCCTGTAGCTGCTCAGTATCGATTATCTTCTTTATCTGGCGTTGGGAAGCAGCCAAACCATTAGTGACCCCAAACGGGATGCGTGTGAATTGAAAGAGCCGACCGGAGGCCTCGAACGCGGTATAAGGCCCATCCTCATCTCTGATTGGTATTTGACGGTATGCACTGCAGAGATCAATTGTGCTGAATACTTCATGTTTGGACACTTTGTTCACTAATTCTTCAATAAGGGGAGAGGAAAGGCATCGAGTTCAGTAAAAAGGTGTATTGTTTGGGAGTAGTCGATACACATACGCCTTTTATGGTTTTCGCCGGAAACAACTAAAACCTGGGTTCGCCATGGCGAATGACTTTCTTCAATGATGCCCTCCCTGAGTAGCTTCTGTACCTCACAATCTATGAATTTAGCATCTGATTCTGTCTGGCGTCGGGATCTGACACAGATTGGACGAATGTTAGGTTTAAGATTTAAGGTTGTTTAAGATAGTAAACAAGCAAGCAGGTTCTACAAAAGCTGCTGCAAGAGCACAGATATCAAGGGCCTCCTGCGGGCCAGCAAACTTAATATTAACGTTGCAATGTCGCCTAAGTAAATCATGACCGATGATTAGATCAGCACAAGAATCCGAAAGGATATTTAAGTCACAGATTTATAATTATGACCAGTGAGCTCTAAATCTAGAATACATTCCCCGCTGGTGGATGTGCGTAACTGGGTGTTAGCCATAGTGATCTCCATGCGCTTTCCTTTGCGTACTGGAATTCGGAGCTGATTAATCAGCTTTTGACTTATAAAACTGGAATAACTTCCCGTGTCAACTAATGCTTGCGCTTTTGACCCATTAACCAAAACAGTAACTAACGCCTTAGAAAGGCATGAAGCAAGGCTAGCGGTGCAATAAGGGGTACATGACTTAATAAATGAAGTTATACCTCTTTTTGGAGACTTCTTTCGCTGGCAGACTCTGCTAAAGTGGCCATTCTTATCACAACCATGGCAGACGGCGTCCTTCGCTGGACACTGGGTTCTGGGATGTTTTGAGTAACCACAGAAATAGCATTGACTGTTGGTAGCTGCTGCCACTTCATCCGTGGATTCGCTCTGTTTTCTTTTTGGTTCGGCTGATGCTGAATGATAGGTACATGCGAGCTCTGATAGTAGCTGGATTGGATCTGGGCTAACTCTAGTGATCTAGCCTGTGTAAAGGCGTCGTTCAGTGTGAGGTTGTGATTCTCAAGGAGCCGCTGCCTGATGTGAGGATCGATCAGCCCGGCAATGAAAGAGTCACGGATGCAATCATCACGATTAGTTTCCGCAGTTACAGCTTTGAATTTGCAGTCCTTTCCCAGTAATTTCAGTCCTTCTAAATAACGGCTGATTGATTCGCCCGATTCCTGCTTTCTGGTGGCCAACTTATGTCGAGCCAAGACTTCATTCACAGGCTTGATAAAGATATTCTTCAATGTATTGATGGCGTCGTTATAAGTCCCACATTCACTGATATAATCGTATAGATTCGCTGATAGGTGGTTAATCAGTAACCGGTGTCTGTCTGCTTCATCCGCCCCAGTTGTGAGTAAGAAGTTCTGGAAGGTGCGATACCAGTGGTTCCATTCTTTGCTAGCTGATAATGACTCGGGGTCGATGTCTAATCTTTCAGGGCGAAGTAGACGATTCATCAGAATGATTTATAATTCACTGTTAATACCTACTGATAAATTAGAATCAATTACGAGAAATTAATTCAGTATAAAACACACTTGCACATATCGCACTCAAAAACCACTTAAACGTTTTTATTTTTTTTTCACTAGTTCATTATCTACTAATTGTAAAAGTTATCTCAATTGTGTTCAATAAATTGAGAAGAAATGAATACCTCTTGAAAGGTTTTATTGAACACAATAACAATAACACATATACAAACTGCTGACGGCCCAGATAATAATGGGGATCAATACGAAAAATTCACAGGAACATCTGTTGAGAGAGGATCTTTCTTTGGAGAAACTACATTCACATAAGGAAGTTTAAAGAAGAGCCTACGACAGCTTCCGAAACATCAAGCAGGAGGGAGGAAAGTAAGGGAGGATGAAGGACCATCTCGGGGGGGAGGGATGTTTGGATTTATTAATATGATTCAATTAGCCTTGGCTAGAAAAGATGTTTTTGTATTCTAATAAATGAGTGTTTTATTGACAAGGCATTACAAGACGAACTATGAGCTTAGATGCACGTGACAAGGGCTCACTCCACCTCGGAAGAACACCTGGAGATGCAGGACGACCTCCTCCTCCTAGACCTCCTACTTCTCCTCCTGCTCCTGTTTGGATTTATTACTATGATTCAATTAGCCTTGGCTAGAACATATGTTTTTGTATTGTAATAAATGAGTGTTTTGTGAAATGTCTATTAATTACACGTATTGATTCTTTGAAAACTAAACATGGCGCAGTTGTGAATAAATTGTGAGAATTGTACATATTGATTCTTTGTAAACTAAACAAACAGTTTATGGTTTCGGATAAACAATCTTATGTATCGAATCGTTATTTTGCATTTTACCAATATTAGTAGTTAAATCAACTAACTTTTTATTTCATTTTTTACTTTCAGGTGAGTAATCATTCCATCGTCATTTCAATATACAATTCTCATCATCAAGGTAACGTATTTCATAAGTTAGATACTAATAAGAAGTTATATATAATTACTATTTATTTTTCTTAATTAATTGAATCTTTATTGATTAAACATGGAAAGAAAAGCTTTAAAGAGTTAACTATACTTTTACTTGTAAACGAATGGGAGTTCCTTGAGAAAAATGCAGTTTCGATATGGAAGAAAATATTGAGAAGCTAATGAATCTTCACTAAATTCAACAATACTTAGATCCTTAGTTCAAGTTACAACTCCATTTACATCACCTTAAAACTCCGTTTACATTTAACATCGAAATCTAGTATATTATGAGCTAAATATATTCCAGAAATACATTATCCATTCACGGAATAAGAGGGAAGGTTCGTTATGTTTCCTTATTGTAATAAATCATTGAAAAGAAAATAATTTTATAATGACTAAGGTTACACTTACACGAGTATACTATCACTTGATAATGTAATTTGAATACTACAGGGGAAAACGACGTTACTCACATTTTTCTAAATGTTAAAAACATCGAAATTCTCTGGAGATTAGTATCGCTAAATTCATTGCTAATGATATATCAACAGTATCATTTAGCCCATGGGATTGCTGGCCCGGTCAATGAAGATGTTCGAAGGGCTTGAGATCCAACTCGGGGACAGCCACCTTACCTCAGTCAATGGATGGTTGGATTGGGTCGATGACCTGGAGATATTGTGTATACTTTCAGGCTCCCTACCCCTTTAAGATCTGAAATATCTTCCGTGTTGTCAGCAATGTAACTTCCTTGACCTCTCCTCTTATTTAACATTTATATATACTAGCTCTAGGATTAGGATATAGAGAGTAGGCAGAATGTAGTAGATAGTTTGTAGTATGTAAAATAGCAGTTTCTAATATGAAATCCATAGTCAATAAGTTATAATGATAGTCAATAGCAATAAGTATCCTAGTTCATAAGAATATCTCTAATATATCTAGCCCGGCAGGTGGCCCTAGGATTTTTTAAAGGGAGTAAAAAATCCTTAGTTACGCCGTCCTTCGGAAGGGACGTTTAACGGGGGTCCCGAGCCTGTACGATGTCAGGTACTCGTTAAAAATCCCTATCCTAATTAAACCTGGATAGGCAAAATTCAGAGCTCCCACTGTAGCATCGTCCGATTAGCCATAGAAGCATAAAGGGACGCTAAATAAACAAGCAAACAATCTCTAGTATATCCATTATATATATATATATATATATATATATATATATGTTAAATATCTCAATAAATGTTTCTTACCAGTCCGTTTGTTAACTCCTCGATCTTTCCTCAGAGCGTTAATCTTATCGGAATCTTATAAGGCATCCGTTTGAGCTCTTTTTGTACTATTTTGATCACATAATCGTGCTTGCTATCAAACAATCTTTCAGAAACCGTTGTTTTTGAGAAAAAAATTCGACTTGACTGGTTTTCCCTCTGTAGTCAACATGTCGAACAAGTCGAAGTTAATGATTTCTCGTATGTTGAATGTAAAACATCGGATGATAGGAGGAAGAAAACATGAAATCCCTTACATAGAGCTAGAAAATATTTGTAGTCCCGGAGAAGGAGGTAATAGGGGCGAGGTGGGAGAGCGCAGAGTCAATATTTGTTGCCGGCCGACCATTGCGAACCTAATCTCCTCCCCATCGCGCGCCCATAGCCAATATCCCCTACCAATATCGTCCTGAATATATTTACAATGAGCTATAATAACTTATTATGCTGTTAGGTTAGTGTCTCATGCGCATCCTCTCTACTTCTGATCGAGCAAACTCATCCCCTACCCGTCTTTGTCTTGTGGTTCATTGAATAATGCATTCATCCGAGATGTTTTTTGCATATTTATGACGTGGTGCTTTGCCTAGTTAGGAAATTTCAACGCAAAACCTTAAAATATAATATAATACATTTTGCATGATAATTGAGAATAAATCTTGTGAACTCATTACAAGCCATGATGAAGATCTGCAAAGTGGGTCGAAGCGTTGGTTTTCAAATAAATATTTCAACCCTATTTAAGAAATTATTTCTATGAACTCTACTCGGACTATTTTCTTCCCCTTATTTATATTTTTTCTTTTTCCCTGTTTTTTTTTTACAACTTAAGGAATCATATTCCCAATACACAAAAGACACTGCTCTCTGTCCATCCAATCACCCTCACGGAGTCCTCTGGCTGCCATGCATTTCACCACGTCCTCCATCCATTTTCTCTTTGGTCTTCCACGTTTTCTTCTTTCAGGTGGTATATAGTTATGAATTTTCTTTGGCCAGCGGTTTTCGTCCATCCGCATTAAGTGGCACTTTAACCTTTTAGTTCCGATCTGATAAAGGATGTTTTTTTTGACATCCGACCTTGTCTCCAATTACTGCGTTTGGGATTTGCTTGGCTCTCGATATACCACAGCTTCTTCTCCAGAAATCCATTTCTATGGAAAGCAACATATTCTCCGCCTTTTTCGTGAGTGTCCAAACCTCTGATCCATAAGTGGCTGCGCTCAGAACGAAGGAATGGTAGATCTTTTTAGTTTACAATCCCCATATATATATATCACTGATATCACTGAGAACCATACGGAACAAAACAAAAAAAATTGCTCGATTTATTTAGTTTTCTCTTATTGATGCATAAACAATAAATAATCCACTATATAAAAAAAAACCTGTACCACTACAAACCGTGAAGGGTCTGGGGTTCAGTAGATGGTAGAGCTTTTACTGTTTCTTGGACAACGGTTGTGCAGGGAGGTGATTTGTTCTAGATCACACTCAAGCCCCAGATATTCTCGCTTATTTTGGGTACCCACCTTATAGAGGCTGAGTGAGCCTCGGGAAGGTCCTAGATCTCATAGGATTCATCTTCATCCGCTAAAAGATTAAATAAAAGCCAGCTGAATTTGAACCCAACCTTCGGCACGGCAACTCAGCACTCTACAACGGACCCACTCCCGTTTCCGAGAAACTACTTCCGTTTGAAATGGGAATGAAATTAAAAATGCCATTTATTTATTGACAATTATTAATGTTAACGGAAAGGACAATTTTGTTTCTGTTATGGAAACGGATTTTCATTATTTATTTTCATGTTTGTTCATTTTAATCTCAGATGAGGCTCCAAAAAAAAATGTCTTTTTTTCTGTCATAATGTCTATATATCCGGAAAAATAACTTAACAGAAATATGGATGTCACATATAAACGATAGTAACAAGCAAACGTATTCCTTTTATACTTGACGGCTTATTCAGAAATGGCTTAGGTAAAATCGGTATACCTTACTACAATGGTTTATGGGTCTGAGTCGTTTATTCATTTTTCTATATAATTTTATTTTTTTAAGAATATTTAAGTATTTCTACGATTTGTTAAACGTAAATGATGACGAGTCGGTTGCGGGAACTGGACGCCTATGAACCCTTGACCGAGATGGTAGTGGATCGTTACCCCACAAACTATATTTAACCAGCAGTGGAATACATTGCCAGCACTTCCCTTGGCCGATTCAATGGTCCTGAACAAATTTTGACAAACTGCTTGCTGATGTCAGCTCAATGTTACGGAAATAGTAATCTGTTCAAACGTGGATGTGTGGAAGCTCCTCCCGTTCAGATAAAATAATTTAGTCAGAACATTCCCCTACATTAATCCTTAACATGCGTAATAAAGCAGGTATATATTTTTCAAAGGAAAAGTAATTAGCAAGCTTAAATTTCAATTAAAATTAGTGAATTGGAGAATTAAAATCAATTCCAGCAAGTCCCATCAAATTGCCTTTACCCTTCGCGGAAAACCCATGACTTCCTGTCCTACTGTATCATTTCCACTTATCCCTGTTGAACAGTTTCGCTACCTAGGACTCAACTTAGACAAACATCTTACTTGGAACCCTCACACAAGACGGAAAAGACAAGAAACCGCACGACTTTTCAAGCTACTTCAACACTTACTAGATAAACGCTCTAAGCTCCCAATTAACTACAAAAGACTCATCTATATGGCCATCATACGACCTATTTGGACTTACGGAGTATAGCTTTGGGGCTCCACTAAGCCATCGAATTCCTCTCATATCCAATCCTTGCAATCCAAAATCCTAAACACTCCTTATTTTGTCACATATAAAACCATCTATGACCTTAATGTTCCATATGCTACCGATTTAACCCATTCCAGATACCTATAATTCCATAATAAACTTCAGGCCCATCCAAACCCTTTAGTTTCAAACCTAGCTTCCTCTTCAATCCCCGATAATCCTCCGAGGCGTCTGAAAAGAAGATGGCCTCGTGATTTTCTTAGTTGCACTTTGATTTGAGCACGACCAGTGGGTAGTTTCTCTACTTGTAATTCTCATGTCATTATGCTTCACTCAGCCTATTTACTTGTTGCATTTTTGTAAAACAGTTGTAAATATCAATAAATAAATTTAAAAAAAATTAAAATTAGTAGATATTGAATGCAATTAATATGCACATATTTTAGGCTATTGAAGAGTCAGTAGACTTTGGTCATCTTATACCAAAAATAACCTATTTTGTAGTATAATTAAAAAAGAGATTTCAAAAATATTGTTTATTTGAGTGATCTTTACCATATCTGTATCGTCACCACCAGGTTGCCAATTATTGAAGAACTTTTAAGGTGCAGGAGCCTCATTCATACATGAATTACAGAATCTGTCTGAAATAACTTTATTTAACATAACAACATAAATAAATTATTGATTTACATCCTAATTAAAGGCGGTACGGTAGATGAAACACATACTAAAATGGCTACCCAATTTAACTATGTTAATGTATACTTGTTAAGGATACAATACGTTTTGTGACATCTCCTCTGTGTCAATCTAATAACACACATCTAATGACTGTTATTTCTAGAAACATTCGGTGTTTTCTTTAAGTTCTTTAAATCGCTAGGCTGTTTATAGAGATCTGTAAATGATTAAGAATCTATTTATTTTTCATAATGTTACGGGCGCCGGCAGGAAGACGGAAGCAAGAGGATTAGCGGCTTAAATCCGTCGGCAGGAGAAGTTAAAATGGGATTAGGACTGTTCTAGATCGTCTTCTTTTGTCGGAAAGGATCAAGAAGATTCCAGAATTTTCTGGCCCCTCCGTGTTCTAGAATGTTCGGCCTTGCCTCTTTAAATACTTCCCTCAACGCGAGGCAGTCAGTCTTAGCCTGAGAGTTGAACGGTGAAGATCTGTGATAAGTGAGTGTCAGTGTGATAAACTAGTCAGTGTTGAACCGGCCAGTGTAATAAGTTTATGTGATAGTCTCGCGAGTGTAATAAACTGTTTCTGTTTGTTACTGTGTGTCAGTTTGTCATACTTGGAGAATCTTACGGTCGGTGGACTAGTGAACTGTAAGTGTTAACTATTAGTTATAGATTGTAGTGTAATTTTATAATATTCATAGAAACTATTGTAACTAGTTAAGCTATCTAGAATTAGTCTTATATTATTCTAATAATTACATAGGAGTTAGGCCTAGATTATAATATTTAGAATATTGTCATTATAAATTTATATTAGTTTAATAATTTAATTGCTAATAATTTAATTGTATCCTTTTTATCATTTTGTTAATAAATATTAGTACCTTTAATTAAGGAATTGTTTAATTCATTTTAATACCCAGTAGCCCGTAACAATAATAAAGATTCATCTGCGGCTCTCTCTCCGAAAGAATTAATTAAAGAATCGTTATCTAAAACGCTTTTTTCTGGAGATTCTCCATGAACCGATCGCTAATTTATTAAAGGGAAAGAAATTTAGCCCATTTATTATTTGAAGGAAGGATTCGATATAGATTGCATCCCTTAATCAACCTTTAAAAGAAATAATGATATTTTTTCTGAGCCCTATTTATTATTTTTTTCATTCTTTTCTATTGATTTAATTATAAAATATATTAAGATATTTTTTTAAACAAAAAAAATCAATGATAGTTTTCCTAAATAACACTGAGCTATATTATTTTAAAATTGCGTTTATATATTAAATGGTCGGTATACCTAAGAAAGACAGATTTTTATATAGTATGAACTAAAAAAAGATACCACCTATAAATCAATATATAAATAAAAATACATATAAATTCCATATGTGATACATTTTTTGTGAAGGTATGTTGGGCCTATTAGAATATATCTATCCAGCTGTTTCAATTTTTATTCAATGTTACATTTGGTCATTATTTTTGTTGACATATCTAAGAAATAATGAATAGCTTGAATAATGAATAATGAATAGCTTAAAAAAACTTCATAATAATAATCTTCAATACTAAAATCATTAAGCAACTTCAGGTAACAGGCTCCTACAAGTATCTTGGCATCTCAAACCTGCTTAAATTCAAATAAGAGGTCAAAGAAACGTTAGAAGAAGAATTATAGAAACGGTTCAGAATACTACCAAAACTAATTTATCAGGAGGAAATCTTGTAAATGCTTTGAATACCTTTGGAGTAATAAAATGGTATCACACAGAATTCGAAAAAAAATGGACTGCTTCCTAAGAACTCAAATGGTTAAATCAAGACAGCTTCACCCAAACTCTTCATTGCCAAGACTATATATCCCCCGAAAACATGGAGGTAGGGGCTTATTAGTCTGCTGAAGCCTGTCGTGAACAAGAAGCAAGGCTTAGAACCTATTTTATGAGTAGTAGCTCTCCGGTGCTGTCGACCATTGCAGGAACCGGTCATGGCAACAAACTCCTACAGAGACTACATTCTTCTGCACCAACCAATCGAAGACAGATGTCGAAATCAACGTACGAATCGATTCAACATTTCATATCTGGCTGCCAAGCATTAGCAGGTAAAGAATATCTAACTAGGCACAATATCAAAGATCGTGCACCATGCTATGGCTCAAAAATATAATTTCATAAACAGTCATTACCCATTTTACAAACACCAGCCACAGGCAATGCTGGAAAAAAATGCCATCAAACTATATTGAGATCAAACTATGATCACTGACCATAATAGACCAGACATACTATACTCTTAGACAAAAAATAAAAAATGCCATCATCATCCAACTTGGGGTTCCTGCTGATAATTACGTTTCCAAAACATTGAGCGAAAAAAATCAGAAGTACCAAGAGCTAGGAGAGGCATCTCTAACGACAGGTGGATGTAAAGTACTCCCAATCATTGTATCCAACAATAGTTTAATTCCTCAGGAAACGATAAGATCAATGAAGGCGCTGGAAATAATTAGGGGTGTAATTTAATAATTATTAAATATTCCAAATTTACTATAACATGAACCTTACTCTCGACCTTGGTCCGGGTTTGTGTCTTTATCCGGGAAAAGCCGAGAAATCCAAAATAATAATTATAATGTCTTTATTTATTCTGGGACAAGTCCCTTTAGAATAACAATACAGGTGTTGTAAGCTATTACGCCTTAGATTGTACAATTAATTAATTATTACAAGTAATTTAGTGGGTGAGAAAAAATAAAATAAAAACTGCGAACTTTTGTATATAGATCTGCTGTAAAACGGATATTACGGAAGAGGACCGTGGTTTTATATGAAGGAGATCGAAAATGTATGGTGGTCGGCGGGATTGGATAACTTGGTAAAGGAAAGATACTAGGAAGTACTTATGGCGATTTGAAGGGTAAACATTATAGCATTATAGTTATGTATTATTATCTTTTGCACTTGTTCTTGATACAATTTCCGCAATACACCATATACAATATATTGAGGTCACTGCCCAAACGATGATCTCAGGGAAAAGTGCGATCCTTTGATCTGAATAATATTTAGATAATTAAATGGGATGCCACCCTGAGATCGTTGCCACTGAGTTACAATAGTACTGTATCATTAATGACTATAAGACAGATCCCTACTTTTTCCGAAGGTTGACTGACTTGGAGTTGTTTTGTAAATAAAGATCCTTTTTGATATAATTAAAAAAATTACAGTTATCGCGTACTGATCCTAGTTACAAGTTTTATTATATATCTGCTTACAAAAGAGAAATGGGGACCCTTTAGCTACTTGTGACTGTCTATATGTTGAGCTGCCCGCTTCTTGCTCTACTGCCGGTGTCCTGTCTCTTATGGTATCCTTATTGTCATGTACGGATACTAAAGAACACAACCTACCGCTCAGTGACCCTTACCCTGGTTATTTAGACACTCCTAACGTTCCGAATAGTGTCACGTAGTGAAACACGAGTGAGGGTTCTTCAAAAATGATATAATAGAATTAAGGAACTGTTGTTATTAATGATTTGATCTATTTCTTCACGATAAAGCGATGACTAAAAATGATTTATTTAATCTTCTCCTCTTCTACCGCCAACGGTGTGAGGATCCTTTCTATTTCTATTCTAGAGCCTGATCCATCAATCCCTCTCCTGTACCAATCGTATTCTCCTCCACGCCAAACACCTTCTGTCAAAAGCCTCCTGAATTGCGCTCCCCCCAAGTCTTCCTAAGTCTTGCTTTCGGTCTCACACCCTCCACCTTCATCTCATATATGCCCTTCGCCACTCTGTTTTCCGCAATTCTGGAGACATGGCCGAACCACCTAAGCGACTGAAAATGAACTTCTTGTAAATATTGCTGCAGTAGGAGTAGAAGATTTTCTTTATTTGAGCTTCGAAGACCTACGTAGAGAATCGAAAAATCGGTAATTATTGAGGAAGTAGCAGTAATTGTATTTGATCCCATATAGTTGTATTTATAACCTTAGTAATGTTTGTGGAAGGAACTAGTTTGGCGAGCGGGCTCAAGTTTGTTTACCGACGCCCGAAGGCTTTCTGGAAGTTGCTACCCTTAACATAGCTAGGGCAAGTGTTCAATTCCTGATTCATTTCGCATGCTCAGTCATACGGAATACATATCATTTACATGTCTTAAGTAGTTTGTTATCTCCTTATAATGTTTAATTGTGAGTTAATAAATACACTGACTTATTTATTCATTTAACGTCATTTTATGCTTTGACAGAATCGGGCTATTCTACAGTGGGAGTCCAAAATTTTTCTATCCAGGTATAATTAGAATGGGTATCTTTTACGAGTACCTTAAACCGCACAGGTTCTAAACAACCATTTTACGTTCCTTTCGAAAGACGGGATGACTAACGATTTTTTTTCTGTTTTTATAAAATCCTAAGGCCAAACGCCGAGCTGCGAATCCGTGATCTTGGACATAGTAGGCAGCTATGCTAACCACTAGACCAAGGTGGTCATTAAATATATTTCATTAAAAAAAATGCTGAGGGATTTCTGGGACCATAGTTCCATCCCGATAAGAATAAAGATCTCATTCTATCAAAAAATTTGAACTCGTTACACTACGAGTTCCGACTGGCACTTGACGTTATCCCAACTTTGTAATAAGAAGATAAGATCGGTGAGAACCAAATCTTACAGGCTTAATCACCTTTTAAACTCACCGAACTTATCACTCCGCCAAGGCAGTTTTAATCGTTGTTTGACCAGCACTCCTTTATGGGGTGCCTATGTTGAATAACATTTCACCAACAACTTCAAAAAGGCTCTAACAATTTCAAAACCGTATACTGAGGCGTATAGTAAGGCACATTTCTCTACAAAGAACGAAATCATACGCGAGACCCTCGGAGTCCCGACGGTAATGGTAATGGACTTCATTAAACGGAGGCATATCAAATTCTTTGATAGCCTCCAACACTGCACGAAACCACTATTCGATTCACTTACACCGACAAGCCGACAAAAAAAATCAAAAAAACGCTGGCAAACACATGTATAGACACTTAACATGGACTGAGTAAACTACTAACAAACTCCAATCAGACAGAACTAGTGAGCCCCATCACTAGATCCCCCACTCCTACCATCTAATTAATCTTAAGAAAATTCAATGTACAATCCTCTCTTAAAACGCACATGGTGGAGTAAAAGAGATACCATTTAGTATTATTAATAGTAATATGTTATTGTCAAAAATAAATAAAAGCCAAGGGGTTAAGAAAGAAAGAAAGAAAAAAAAACTAAGAGTCCAACTCCTATCGTTCATGATGAATCCAGCTCAGCACCATTCTCATCTCTCTTCTAAAATGCACTTGTTGCAATAAAAGAGACACTGTAAATTCTAATTAGTCCTGATAAATATAAATTTCAAATAAATAAATAAGTCGAGGGGTTAGGAAAAAATTTCTTAGAATCCTATCAAACAGAATTAGTGAGCTATGAATTAGAGTCCCATTCCTATGTATTAATTAAATTCCATCATATTCCCATCTTGAACCCTTTGTTGAACAATGCACAACCTTCTGCAATGCACCCAGTAAAGTACAAGTAATCCTCTTATTCTTCCATTATGATATCAACATTAAATAAAATAAGGAAAAAAATCTTTTAATAATCCTTAATAAAGATGATTTTCAGTTATATTTATAAAATACTATTTGGTTCTGAATATGAATGTGTTTGTAACTTAGAGGAATATCAGATGGTATTAGAGTTCAGCCTATGATTCCGGGCATGAGAGACACCCGGTTGCCTCACTAACTTTAATAAGATCATTTTGTTTAATTAGTCTTTACAAAGTTGGGACTTTTGGACCTTTCCTCTCTGATGGGAAGAAGAGGGGTAAGGAGTACTGATGGGTATTGCGGAAGAGGGATACGGCAAGAATGAAAGAGAGTGAGAAAAAGATAGATAGAGAGAGTGAGAGAGAGAGGAGGGGACTTAAAAGTAATTAAATGAAAGGGAGATGGCCGAGAGGAGAATAATTGAAACGAGGAGAAATTCGATTTAGGACGAGCGGCTCTATTTGTACTTTTTGCTCGCCTTGGAATGGAATTTCCTTTGAGAAAAATAACTGTATTCCTTGGCAAGAGCCAAAGTCATCGCTTCTGATTAATTTGATGTTTCACTTGTTAAGGTGGAACGGACTGGCTCTACCACATTTAAGTCCTATTTCATTGGCTTTATTTTCTCTGCTGATCTCGATAATTGTTTTAAAACTCATACTATTGTAGACTATAGCACTCACTGCGTTATATGCAACTTAGGTCTCATTTACATTGAATATTTTATGATTAAAAACGCAACTTCAATAAGAAAATCGAAATGTATTATCTGCATGTATAATATATCATGTAAAAACTTCTTATTTTCTTTTTAGTGAAATAAATAATTCCCGAAAAGCATTTCAGTAGCGCTGCATATTCACCCAAAAATTCTTACTCGGTGTCAATTAAAATAAAACAACAATCAATTAAAACATATAAGTTAACTAATTAAGAAACATCACCTGTCAGTTCTGATTGTGAATCTGAACTATTATAATTATCTAGAAAAAATCCCTGGCTGAACGTATTGACCTATTTTTTTAATTTATGTAAACAGATCAAAAAATGTTATAATATTAGAATTATATATATCACTGCCATCTTACTCGCGTATTCCTTCAGTTCTGTTTCGCTTTAAATAATAATAATATATAAATTATAGAGGAATCTCACTTGTATCGGTCACATACAAAAAACTATCAGCTTGTCTCTTGCATAGAACACAACAACAATTAGAATCCAAATTATCAGAATGTCAAGAAGGATTTAGACCAAACAAGTCTTGTCCAGAACAAATTTTCAACCTCAAAACCATACTGAAATTACGAGACCTCAGACAAAAGTCTACAGTATGCACATTTATAGATTTCAAAAAGGCATATGATTCGATAGACAGACCCTCACTATTCCAAATTCTAGAAGAGTGAGGATTAGATCCCAAAACCCTAGAACTCATAAAACAAACACTAGCTAGTATAAAATCTAAAGTGAAATTTATGGGAGATATTTCAGAACCCTTCGACATCCAAACAGGTGTGAGACAAGGTCATGGACTCTCTCCTATTCTTTTCAACGTCATCCTAGACAAGGTTTATGGAAGCATGGGAGAAGCAACATATAAAACGTGAGTCTCGGAAACGGATCTGACTAAGCTTTCCCATAGATAATATCTACGTACCATATCTCGCATATGCGGATGATCTGGCGATTTTAACAGAGGATGAGGAGACTGGCATCAAGCAGCTTGATATACTTAAGAAATCTGCAGAAAAAGTAGGACTACAGATCTCTTTTGAGAAAACTGAATTCCTGAAAACAAAATACGGTAAAATCGACCGGGTCACGTACTTTAAATACCATTGAGAATTCATCGAACCGAAAGTTCTTGAGAAGATCTCGCAGCAAACCGTATCAAAAAAGTCAAGAAGGCAGTAGGGTTAGTTCAAGACATCTACAACAAAAAATGCATTTCAAGAGAGACAAAATTCGCCAGTACAACACAGTCATAACCTTTACGCAAGTGAAACATTGTCACTTATCAGAAAACAAGAATTTAGAAAAAATCAAAAAGCAAGAGAGGAAAATCATTAGGAAAATCCTAGGAGCAAGATATAGTATACCCAAGATGGTTACAGACTGCAATCAATCAAAACAACAGAAAAAGTTTCAAACATTTCAATTGACATTAGGAAAAGAAAAATGAAATTCTTTGGACACCTCACCAGATTACCGGAAAAATCGACTGTCAAAAAGTATATTAAATTATGTCAGCTCACTTAAGAATTCAACACCTTGGCTTATGAACTCCGAAAGGACCTCAAAAACGCAAAAATATGTGCAACGGACATTTTGGAAAGAGACACCTTCAGACACAATATCAGCAAGTGGGAAGTTACATCAGAGCAACCAAAGCAAAAGCAGTGCAGACAGAAGTGGGTGGAGGAACGTAAACAAGCCTTCTCAGAGAGAATGATTGCCTTTTGGTAGAAAAAGAAGAACTCAAAGCTTAACGTCTTACACTATTGGGAGAATACGGAGGGAAACAAAAAAATAAATAATAATATGTATATGTATATATATATATATATATATATAAATAAGTATATATATAAATATATATATATAAATAAATAATAATATGTATATGTATATATATATATATATATATATATATAAACAAGTATATATATAAATATATATATATAAATAAATAATAATATGTATATGTATATATATATATATATATATATATATATATATATATATATATATATATATCCGTTTAAGAGATTCCTAAAGGGGCGTGCCTCCACGTGGTACGGCTGGGTGCCCTCTTTCCCTGAGGAAAAGCAGGGGAAGAGGGAGCTAAAACGGAAACCCTCTGGGATTAACAATCCCAGTTGTATCCTGGTCGGGTAAAACCGGCCCAAAACCAATATAAATACTATGAACAGGCTTCTCATGAATTGAGTGACATGGAAACAGAAATGAGGGTTAGAAGACTCAGATTTTATGGTCACATGATGAGGATGAACGAGGAGAGACTAAACAAAAAAATTTTCACCAAAATTATGGGCTAAAATTCAGACAAGGATACACAGAACCAATAAAACAAGAAACACAGAAACACGGCATTACACCAGATTTATTGGAAAACAGAACTGAATACCAAAAATTCCTCAAAAATGCGGTTCTAGTGGCAGAAAGAAAAAAATGTCCATCTAAGACCTGGACAGAAGAAAGAAAAAAGGCCTTTAGTGAAACCATGAGGAAAAGATGGGCCGAGAAGAGACTGAAAAACAAAAAAGAAAAAAACCCTATATATATATATATATATATATATATATATATATATATATATATATATATATATATATATATATATATATATACACAGGATTGTTTCTTTTCAATTACTTCTGATCTAATTGCGACATATAATCCTCAGGGTTGCTTAAGGAATTAGTAATTACTTAGTTGAGATCCTCTTCTTAGGGAGTGAAGACAGCTGGTGAGGAAGTTTGGAGTGGTGCCTGGCGATTGAGCCTAGTTAAATTGGCTAGATGTTGAATGATATTGATGGGAGGGCCTGGTCCCAGTAGATAGCTGTCACTTAATTAGCCCTTAGCCTTTCTAACAACTCCGACCAGGATTCTCCCCTTCGTGTAACTTACCTTATACTATCTTTTCCAGCTGCCTATTTTTTTATTTATTGGTAAAACATCGATTCTCTTACCAATTTTTGCGGTTTTTCTCTGTTTCATATTTCGGATCAACACTTTTTTCATAATATCAAGAGATTGATTGGTTTAACATTATTATCATAACCATTTCCTATATTAAATATAATGGAAGACTACAGGGTAGAGACGAGGTAACTTACTTTTTTCTCGATGTTCAGGAAACCAAATTTACCTCATAATCAGTGTCATTATTTTTTTATATTTTAATTCTCTTGTTGATGTTAGTTACTAGAGTACATATTTTTGAATCATTCATTCAAGTGAGTAAAAAACCTTTTTCCAGTCAAATTTTTTTTCTTTATTTAAAAACACGTTTCGACTTATTCAGTCATTTTCAATTTTCTTTTCTTATAAGTCTATTTTTATTTAATTTAAATATTTTTACTCATAAATTTGTACATTATTAACCTTTTAATAGATTGTCAATTAATTAAAATTTTCTTTTAATACTTGGAGTTTGTAGTGTACTCCATGTTCATTATTAACATTTATGAATAAAAATATTTAAATTAAATAAAAATGGACTTATAAGAAAAGAAAATTGAAAATGACTGAATAAGTCGAAACGTATTTTTAAATAAAGAAAAAAATTTTGACTGGAAAAAGGTTTTTTACTCACTTGAATGTATTTTTTTAAATTAAAATCCATGCGAACAGCTAGAACCCCCAACTCAAGGTACTGGTTTTTCCCATTCACAGAAATACTTTTTCAGCTGTTTCGAACCATCTGAACTCATTTTTGTCTTATTTTGACCACTCTATCATGTTCGTCATAGAAGAATCTATCAGAACTCCTGTTACCAAATTTTGAGAAAAATATCGAGTTAACTCATTTACCCCCGTTAGTCTTCTATTTCACAACATATAGCTACAATAAGCGTTTGGTTTCAAAATCGGGTACTTATTATTATTATCGGGGCATTATTTTCCAAAATTTTTTTTGTAAGTTTTTAATTCCAAAAAAGATATATTAGATGTGTATGTCACAAAACTGTCTAGATCTTTCAAAAATCAATTCCAAAAGTTTCCTATCCTATCATAAGTGGTTACATCCATTATATTAAATGAAAATTTTTGATGTATAAAAATCAAAAATATGTTTAATAATATTGTTTAATTATATCGATTAAAGTGATTTGTTTTTGAAAAGGTCTATTTTATTTTTATCAACCATAAAGTAACAAAATATCAAACCATCAAACTCAGGTACATCTAACATATTTTTTATATCAATTCAGATTAAAAAAATATAAGATCATAAACAATGGTCAGTAATTATTATTTAAAGTAAGTTTTTAGGAAAATAACTAAAAATGATAATTTTAATAGCCTGATAAAAAAACGTTCGATATTATTTAGAATAAATATTTCTGTAACTTATGAAAAAGTTGATTATCATTTTCTAACACGTATGAGATAGAGGTTGACACATAGGTGGATTAAAATATAAGTCCTGACAAGAGACAGGAAAGCATGTTGCTGAACAAGTTCATCAATTTTTTAGTGTACGAAAAAATATTTACAATTAGAACGCTCGTTAATTTAATCATTTTTAAAGAATAACATAAATTATTTGAGGTTATAATTGCATCCTTAAAGTTTATCTATTCGAATAGAAAATAGAATTAAAAACCTTGTGATGTACTCGTACCTCACCATGCTCGGCGCATAGTAATGCTAGACCATGACGACCGTTGAGTGTTGCGGGCACTGTATAACCTACCCCGTGTCGTTTACAGTCGCTACTGGGAGGGTTAGAAAATTAATAATAATAGTTTCTTTTTCTCACCAAGAACCTTGTGGATATTTTCTGAAATCTTTTAAATATATTAAATTTGCATTAATAGAAAATATTTTGATAGTCGGATCATAAGTGTAATTTATTAATAAGTTGTTGTTTGTTCATTTAATGTCACTTTATGCTGCTATGGCTAATCGGACGATGCTACAATGAGAGCTCTAAATTTTGTCTATCCAGGTTTAATATTAATAAGTTAATAAATGTATAAATACAAAATAAATAAGTTTTCTGATTTTATTGATTTACATTATCCGATTCTCTATCTATCCATTATAAAAGCTTCTATATTTTATAAGATACTATATTTCATACTTTTTATTTCCTTTAATTGCTTACATATGTTTACTATTAGCAGCATTAGTATAGGTATAATATTAGTATAAGTAGCTTCTACATTTGGTTTTGATATATTATCTTCGATTATTAATTCTTATTTCCCATGACATTGTTTCCTGTACCACTAAATCTCATGAAGGGTCTTGGGTTCAGTGCATGGTAGTGACTGTACGGTTTCATGGAACTTTTGTGCATGAAAGTGATTTGTCCTAGCCCTCATCTAATCCGCCGATCCCCCCTTATATTGGTTTCCACTTTATAGAGGTTGTGTGAGCCCCAGGAGGGTCCCAGAAACCGGATCCATTTCCGGCTGCTAACAGTAAATAAAAGTCTTGCCAGCTGGGGGATTTGAACTCAGAACGTTCGGCACTGCAATTTAACGCTCTACTTTTGAGCCATGCTCCCTATATCATCAAATAGCATCATCAAATAATAATACTCACTTCCCAGGAATTTGTTTACTAGCAGTAGTTTGTCGGATTAAGTTGAAACAGAAAATAACAACAGAAACGAATAAATAAATAGTTATTATTACCGTTTTTATCGTGCTATGATAGCTTTATAATGTGTATCTGATATCAAGGTAGTAGACTAGCAGAGTTTACAAAGCTTGAAAATAATTCTATCGGTAATAATATTTTTTAAGGAGTACCTGACATCGTACAGGCTCGGGGCCCCCGTTTAACGTCCCTTCCGAAGGACGGTGTAACTAAGAATTTTTTACTCCCTTTAAAAAATCCTAGATCGACCTGCCGGGCTACGAACCCGCGATCTTGGGTTTAGTAGTTTGTTACACTAACCACTAGGCCACAGGTCGCCCATATCCCTCAAAGTTAACCTATTCCTTCTAAAATATTTTGACGGAATCATTTCCTATATTACTTATCTCTAAATAATTATATTTGAATATTCCATTCGAAAATTCAAAAGTATCCCAGGACATTGACCTTTCCCTTTTTAATTACCTCTAACCAGTTAATAACCATCATATAATGTTGCATGGAGGAAATCAAGGTTTACTGGAAATCCCAGAGACGACGCGAAGGGCGGGAGCTGTTGATTCCGACTGGGGAGGGGAAATGGACCACTTGAGGGCTTCTTTCGCGCCTCATTGCCTATCTTTCATCTCACAAAATGTTTGACCTATTTGTTGAGCTCTATCCCCTCCGCTAGCAAGTATTATATTTAGAACGATCCACGTTCTTAAATACTTTACAAATCATATATCGGTATTTTATTAATATTAAATTATTATTTGTAAAGCGAAAAATTGGTTTGACTAAGTGAACAGTATTGACCACGGTCCGAGTATACTTGCAAAAGATAAGTCTTGAAGCTTTTTGAAACCCCTTGTGTTCTCAGTTTATTTTCATGCCAAAAAAATATAAAATAGATAATAATTGTGACAAATAGAGAAACAGAAATACTCTATTCCAATAGTTCTTAAATTATGTCATTAGCAAAGTTTTAACATTTTGACAATCTTTAACAAACTAAAATAGATAAAAAATAGCATAAAGATTTCGGTTGTATAAGTTTAATTTTAGTCAACTATACCGTTCGCAAAGAAAAGGGCATTACTATAATAATATTTCTTACCCTGTTTGGATAGGTTTAGATAGTATATGTTTGAGAAAAAAAACAGATTTTTAGGCTCAGCATTTAAAACAATAAAAACTAATCACCTTCTTCAAACTATGAAAAAAAAGGTGTTTGTGTCAGCTCCGACACGCGACTGGAGTTTACCCCTTTCCGTTTCTAATGAATTTTAATAATAATGCGTTCTTACCAATTAATCGCTCTCTACTGATACTTATCATCGCGTATTCTTTTTTTTTAATTTATAAATTATTTTAAACTAATCTGAACTATTTTATTTAAAATTATAAATATATATTTTATATTTAACCTCACTTACCTCCTAAATACTTTTTAATTCTTCAATCTTATTTCCAAGACAGATTCTTCTATACTTCCGTTGACTCTTCGATTTCCTCCTTCATCCCTCAATACAGGGGTGTACCGCAAGGCAGTGTTTTAAGCCCCATTTACTATTCCGTATACACCTCTGATATTCCCGAGCACTCTTGCACCAACATCTATACCTTCGCAGACGATACAGCCATTATTTCTTCTCACAGAGACCCAAACCAAGCATCTATAGCTCTTCAAAATCATTTATTTGATTTAGAAAAGTGGTTCTATAATTGGCAAATAAAAATAAACGCCTCAAAATCGAGCCATGTAAGCTTCTCTCTACGCAAAGCTTCGTGTCCAGCAGTCAAAATTGACAACGACGAAGTACCTTCCAAAAATTATGTACGTTACCTAGGACTATACTTGGACTGCTATGGCTAATCGGACGATGCTACAGTGGGAGCTCTAAATTTTTCCTATCCAGGTTTAACTAGGATAGGGATTTTTAACGAGTACCTGACATCGTACAGGCTCGGGACCCCCGTTTAACGTCCCTTCCGAAGAACGGAGTAACTAAGGATTTTTTACTCCCTTAAAAAAGTCCTAGGGCCACCTGCCGGGCTACGAACCCGCGATCTTGGGTTTAGTAGTTTGTTACGTTAACCACTAGACCACAGGTGACCCTACACAATTAAATAGTCACTGCCTTGCTAGATATCCAGTCAATTTCCTACTCTCATCAGAGCAACGATGCTCTCTCCTTTGTTGAAGTTGTATCCAATTGATATGAATGGACCCCAACAGCTTAAGGCGGAATCTAAATAAGAGTAGTAATAGTGTTTGTTTGGATAGGTGTCTTTAAAAATACCAAAAATTATCGCATATCAGCACGAGAACAAAGCAACAGAATCCACTGTTACCATAGATACCTCACGTATCTCTTCCCGATTAGTCCCGGAATTTAACTTTCAATTTCTGTCTATTATGTAAAACAAATAATACAATCTTATCGAGAAGGGAGCGTAACGGGGTACTTGTAGTTAAAATTCGATTTTACTCCTCATAAAATTTTCATACCGCGGGCTAAATATGAAAATCGTTTCTTAAGGGATAAACTCCAAAAATAGTAACTTCATAAAGATTATTTTTTATATAAAAACGAATAATCAGTAACTCTGGAGATGATACATCATTACAGTAATGTTAGTTAATTGGTGATTGTTTTATTGGATATATTTGTTTGTACTCCCAGACATTTAATAATGTTTATTTAGTTTTAATTTAATTTATTATTTAGTAACAATAGACGTTTCCATTTTAAGTGGCCTTATATTTTTTATTATAATGACTTAACTGAGCATAAAACAAATCTTCAAAATATTTTAAGAAGGAACAAACAATTAAAATTATATTTTATTTGATATTTATAACAAAGGTTTCATGCACAGCAGCTTCATGCAACGTGATTAATATAGTTTAATATTTCTTTGTTGGTTCACCTTCAAGCTATTTTAATTTAATTTAATTTAAATTTAAATTTAAATTTAATTTAATTTAAGCTGTTTTAATTTATAGCTAAGATCAGAATACGAATGAAAACCAAGGTGCCAGAAAAAAAAAACTTATTCCTTTGATTAATACTTGATATATCTGATCTCGATAATATATCTTTGCATTAATTAATAAATTATTTATTTATTTTTAACTTAAGACAAAAAAAACCTGTACCTGTTACCCTTCAAAAGGTAATGGGACGGGAATTTATGATCAGGTTTTCCCAAAAGTAGGGTCCGGCGTTGGATAAATGTAGAGGGAGCGGTGATGCCCTAGCCGGAAGGAGCTCCACAAATCATCTTTATGAGGGAACTAGGAAATGAGGATGGCCCCTCTGGATATGGGGGATATGTTCCTCTCTTGTCTACTCTATGATCTACTGTCCCGTCTCTCTCTCTCTCTCTCACAAACACACACACACGCACGCACTCACACATGCACACACACACACACACAGATGCATAACAGACGCTTGTCCTGTTATAATATTCCATATATCTAAATTTTAATTTATCGATTTTCAGTACACTAAGAGAAAAGGATACCAACTCCGAGGAATAGCGGTAGAAAAAATGCAACCAATTCTGTATATTGATTGCTAATGTTTTATTTTAACTGCAGTACCATTCTTTTGTATAATTAGTACAAGAAAAAAATGTTTACTGAGGCAATAAAAATCCCTTTAAATATGTTTATGGCAATGTATGTTTGAGAGGGGAAAATGATGTTTCTTCTGGTTTCGACCGTGTTGTTAAACTCTTTGCTGCTCATACTGATAGCTTCCCGAGGGCAAAATCAGAGGCTCAAATGCTTTTCTAACCTTGTATATAGCTTTCCGGATCCGGGGGCGGAGCAAATTCTTCCAGCGATCTGATTGGCTGCTTTTTCCATTCAAAAATGTTGACGACATTGTCGAAACCAAAAGAAATTCGTGATGAGTGGATTAAAAATTTTGGCCTTAGCAATTCAAGAGAGTGCCTAAATAGATTGATTGTACAAAATAAATGAGCATCTAACTGAAAACAGAAGGGACAATTTTTTAAATTTAATTTCGCTCATGTAGACCTACTAGGCATTTACTACAAGGATCTAATTTAGAATAACTATCAAAAGAACACATCTTTTTCTTTTAATTTTATGAATAAATATATACTTTTGGTTTAAACCCAGTTGGTGAGTGAATGCTTTATCTCAATAATATAAGTACTCCATGATATGTGATAAAGAAAAGTAAGGGAGCGGGGAAGCATAGTGGGTAGAGCGCTGAACTTCTATGTTGAAGGTTCCGAGTTCCGAAATTATTTAATCAATTAACATCCACGGATGGATCTGTAAATCTTCCTAAGACTTCTCCAGCCTCTATAAGTGGATACCCTCATTGGGAGGAAATACCTGGTGGTTGAGTTGGTCATGGTCAAATCTACCTTCACAACTGATGTCCTAGAAACAGCTCAATCTCTACCATGTACTGAATCCAAGATTCTTTATGAGTTATAGTGTTACAACTTTCTTTTGAAAGTAGGTACATTTGTGAAAAAAAGAATTAAATTGCAAGAAATGTCGCAAAATAGCAAACATGCGAATTAAAGATAAAAATTTCAAATAAATAAACACATAATGGGGTAAGCGTATAAAAAAGATGAGTTATATAATTTAGTAAATGGATAACAACATAAAAACATCAACGTATTTTTAAAATAATAAAAAGTACTAAATTATATATAGAGCTGGTACTCTGTCACATAGTTTTTAGTAGCAATTTAATTCAATTTTATTGAATTATTGCTAAATATCTTTACGGTGAATGACAAATGAATAAGCCAAGGTTTGGATAAAACATAGTGTACTCTCTACATTTATCCACTGTCAGTAATCTCAAACATAAAAGTTATAATAAATACATCATTTAATAGTGTTGAGTTGTCTTTAGGTTTTACAACCTTAAAAAGTAATTAACTTAGGACATTAACCCCCATTTAAAGGGGGCAGAATAAACTAAATAGTATCTAAAGAGATGATTTCCAATACGCTATTTACAACAGTTTCTGTATTAATAATACAATATCTCTAATAAATGCAGCTGATAAGTGTTTAGAGGACATTTAAAGTTAGAAATAAAAATGTAAGAAATACGAGGTGATAACAGCTATAAAAAAGAGAACATAATTAAGTTCCTTAAGAAAAAAAAGAATAATTATTCATGAATGAATTATTTAAGAATAAAAAATTGTGTGAAATGAAACAGTTGAAGATCTAGTTTGAGGCTGGAAATAAAAAAGTAATGGAATAGTGAAGTTCTTTTTTTTTCCTGGGTTTAATGTAAATGCAGCAAAAAAAGTAAAGATGTTTCTTCTGAGCGAATTTCGTTTTAAATAAAGTGCTTCTTCATTTAATGTTTGCCCTTTAAAGCCTTGGAATATAAATTTCTTTCTTTTTAAACTGTTGTTTACTGCATGTGGTGTTTTGAGTTACTAAAATAACATTTCAAGCAAACGATTTTCTACAGCATTTCATTAGGACACATTGAAAAAACTTTTTTTTTCCTGCAACCTATAAAGTTTTAATAACTTGCCCTATAATTCATTATTGGATTCTTCGGTTTTAATTTGATAACTGGAATCCGTATTGGAAATTTCCCTTCATTGGTTGAAATTAATTCTTCAAAAGTACGTAATTAAAAGCCTGGTATTAAATTTTTGACTGAATATTTACGTTTATTTCATTTTTTAAAATTCCAATACTTCATTCATACTTGTCAGTTATGCTACTGACAGCTAGTGAATTCGATGAGCACCAGGACCATCGCATGGGAGGCGTGAAGAGGAACAATACCCAGCGGCACCTCACCCTCGCATGATTTTAACACGGATTGTGAATTGAGGAGATCTCTCATCTAGATCCTATTCAGCCTTCTAGGCACGAGTGTTGTGGCCGTGTCATTTATGAGTGTGCTAGGGTTGTGGAGTTGTTTTCAGTTAGTCCGTATGTATTCGCAATCAGTCTGCATGTGAAGAGCAGTATGTGATATATTCCTTATCTATATAAGTAATTTGTTAATGTTCTAATAGTCTCAATAAAAAGTGCTTGAACAGGATTACAAGTTAAAGATATTTTCTGTAGGATTACGAATTAAATATATTCTCTTCCCTAGTACTGTGGGTAAGTTGTCTAATACTCAGCTTGGGTAATGAATAGTTGAGTGATTTTTCCGAAATCATAATTAGTGATCTTATATGGTGTCCATGTAGAGAATATAACTGTAAATTTTTATTGAATATGCCCCCGATAATTTTGTACCATAGAGATGTAGACTGATAGGTATGCTGAGAGAGAGTTGTCTGTGTTTGCTTTGAGAACCATTTTAATTTTCGGGTGTTCAATTTTAATCGTAAATTGCTATCAGGGCCTTTTTAGGTTTTTTTTGGGAGTATATTGGGGATAATCAAGTCTTGTCGAGGAGTTTTTCATTCGGGAAACTTTTTTATATGCGTGAAGAAGTAAAACGACGAGAGCAATGCCAGTTATAGAGGTTTTTCCAAAGTATTTAGTCAGCTGCTATCGTTTTTATTCAAATCATCTTGAATTGCTTCCGGAAGTCCTCTTCATTCTTAATCGAGAATGAATTTTTTTTTTATAATTCCTGAAAGAGATCCGATCTATTATGCCGTTTATGAAGTACTTTTTTTTTAAGCTTCTGAAGTAATATCGAATGCACAAGGGAATGCCAGAGAAGAGAAATGAGCTCTTACTTTTCTAGTTTGGAGTGAATGTCTAAGATTTAATTTTCTTATTTGTAATAAAAAATAAATTTTAAGAATAAATCAGTTATTAAGTAGGATTGGTAGGATTTTTTTAGTTTGTGATATATTTATCTTTACATTAGTTCATTTTATCCTTTACAGTATATTTCCTCTTACCCGTTTGCATAGTTTGATTCTATGTAAGCAGTGACCAGATTATTTCTATCTAATTAAATAGATCATGTGGCTATTAATAATTAATTTAATAATTTAATAATAATATCTAACAATTTAGGTAATTTTGTTTTTCGAATGGTTACATTTCTAGCATGAATATCCTCGACCTCGAGCACTTGAGATGATCCATCACGTTTTGTCGCCCATTAATTTATAAATCGTTAGCGGGGATCGACCGGCGCCTGCTTCATGCTATCACTCTAACTCAGCCCTCTGGTAGCTTCCTTAATTATATTTTTGTTTCGTCAATTTTAATGATGATAATATTACTCTACAACTTCTATCCTGGTTTTTATGAACTATATAAGTAATAAGTCATTTAGTACAGTTAAAACATAATACTGGCCAAACCTACTATCTTGCCATCAATTCTGGATGATTACTAGGTATATCTAATATAGTAGTTTTCCCAAAATAATGGCTTTTGACTAATGTCACTTAAAAAATACTAGTGCGACATGTATTTTTATTAGAGAATTTAAAGAAACCACATGCTTAGTTTTTACTATGTCTCAAATGCAACTTCAGCCTCACCCGTGTAATTTCAAGAAGTAAATATAGGGTTAATGACTTACTAATTTTGGGGCTACTTAAATTTTGAGTGTCCAAGAAAGTGTATTTATTGAATAAAACAACTATTCTTAAATTGGGGTTAATGGATTGTTTTTCTTTAGAAATAACTGACTGAATTAATTATTTAAAAAAAAATAGTAAACAGACTTTTATTTGATGTGTTAGTGGCTGGAGATGGATCCAATGGGATCTAGGAACTCCTGGGGCTCACTTAGCCTCTTTAACGTGTGTATCCAAAACAAGAGGGACAAATCTGGTGGTTGAGCATGATCTAGGAAAAATCATCTCCTGGCACAATCGTTGTCCAAGAAACAGTATTGTTTCTACCATGTACTAAACCAAACCCTTTATGGGTTGTAGTGGTTCAGACTTTTCTTATTTTTAAATTTATTGTCGTTAATTTACTTCGTTTGAAAATAAGAAACTGTACACAATGTTTTTATTCTGTTATTAGTTAGGATAGGTTATAAAGTTAGGATCATTTATTATCAAATATATTTGTAATGATTTGAATTATAGGCGTTCATTTTGAAGTTTTAGAGCAATAGTTTTGTCGTGCATTTTGTAACCGACTATTAAATTTCTTAGACATTTATAAACCTAGCCAGCAAAATAAATATTCTTAAGTTCCTTGTTTATCCTTGTTCGCAAGACTTGGTTTTTAAATATTCAAGTATTTTCTCCACAATTCTTAGAGTTATTCAACATCATAATTCAAATATCTATTTACACAAACCATAGATAAGATCTGGATGTATTCTAACTCTTTATGCCCTGGGTGAAGATATTTTGAAGGTGATGCACGGAAAAACTATCATTCTAAATCATCAAAATGATCGGCTAGCATTTAAATTATCACAATTACAGAGGATAATATAGGCTCCTAACTAATAAATTATTGTTACTAGGAAAATAAAAACATTGTGAAGCTATAGTTTCTTATGTACAAAAGAAGTAAATTAATATCAAGATGTATAAAGTAATCCATCAATATATCAGGTTTCGCCACTGTTAATTACTTAATAGTAATCCAGCAATAATGGTCACGATAATAGGTTAAGCCAATGTTATGTTCTAAGACCAACTTGATAGCTACAGACATTACCTTTTATAGTGATGTGCACGATTTGACTTAGTGGTTAGCGTAACAAACTACTCAGCCGAAGAGGTGGCCCTAGGATTTTTTAAAGGGAGTAAAAAATCCTTAGTTACGCCGATCTTCGGAAGGGATGTTAAACGGAGGTCCCAAACCTGTACGAAGTCAGGTTCTCGTTAAAAATTCCTATCTTAATTAAACCTGGATAGGCAAAATGTAGAGCTCCCAATGTAGCATCGTCCGATTAGTCATAGCAGCAAAAAGTTAAATGAACAAACAAACGATTTGACTACTTTCGTATTTAGTATATTCTACTTTTTTGTTGCCAAGACGTTTCGTTTATTTCTTTTTCTGTATAATTTATTGACTTCAACTCCTAATTATATAGACTAAATATAACATCAACTAAATTTTTTTTCACTTTATATATTTATCCACACTTGCCAATAAAATAAAATAGCTATCAGCAAATTTTCAGCAGATATTGTAAAGTTACAATAATTTACCTCTCCCGTGCCTTGATATAGTACACTAAATTATTAAAATCTATTTTGTTTTTGGTGAAATAAATGCTTGTAGTAAAAACAAAACAAATAATACGACCTAAATAAAATCAATTGGACAAGATTAATATTTATTAGCTATTGGGAAACAGAATGAGGCCGCAAACGGAGGTGACAACGATAAAAAAGAATGAGGTCGTTTTGTTTGTGAGTTGAATCGATCTTATCTCATCTGTTTTATTCTGTTAAATCAGTAAGTAGAGCTGTATGATTATTTTGGCCCGCGGTTCCCGGTTAGTTATTTACATTTTAATTACAGGCTGTAAGTGACTTCAATAATTTACTTTTAATTTAAAAAATTTATAAATCATATTCGTCCAATCCCTTCTTATAAAAAAATATTAAATAGGGACGTAACTTGGTGTGATTAATAAACTATAATTTGGTAATATAATCGTATAAAAAAGACAAATTTTAAATTATGACACATTAGACAATTAATAACTAGAGACAACTATATTTTTAAAGAATTATTGGTACGAATACTAATGGTATAACAAACCAATATAAAATAGACCTGGATAGATCATTTTTATCACAGATCATTCACCTTCCATTCTTTGTGGTGAGAGGTAAAAATTAGGTTATACCAACAGCAAAATATGTATTCAGAAAACTATTACATATATTAAATAACCCTTTTTTGCCATGGCCAATATTTTGAATCCATTCATTTCTAATTTGACCCGATTATTTAAAACTTTTTAAAAGAAGTTTGGAAAAAGTCCCAATGAGGAGATAACGAAACTATTCCAAGCCCTAGATGTTAGTTAAAAAGGTAGTGCTAGGAAGAATTGAAGAAAGGTACTCCGTACAAGAAGAGTAAGTCGATCCAAGCTACGATGTCTGGATGGGTTTAGTAAAGACTCCAGAAGCTTATTAAATATTCAGTGTTTGAAGGTAGTTGCACTAAACAAGACTGGCGGAAACGTATCGAGGAGGCCAAAGCTCATTGATGGTTTATAGAGCCACGATTGAAGAAGAAAAGTAATATAATATAGTACAAAGTATAATATCAACATCAAGACCAAACCGGGCCGTGTTGGTTTTTTTCACTGTTCACCTCGAGAACTGTTCATTTGGAACTTGTTTGACAAAGAAATCACTAAAAATCACAAATTAATTAGACAAAACTATTATTCGTCTTTTGAATATTTGTCACGTTAAACATTTTTTTAACTTGCTGCTAAATACAGATCTTCTATCTATTCCACTATAGTCCATCTAATTATGACGGATATAAAATATGTTTTTAGTTTATTATTTATTTGACGTAATCAATATTGTTGTGCCAGACTATTTTTGGAGCAGTCAATATTATGAGATGTTTAAACTCGGATGTTTTGAAAAATAATTAAGAGTATATACGATTTGGATTGCGATAGCTTATCTTAACCTATTATGATTTGGAAACAATTCAATTAAATTTCCTAGATTTTTTTGCTTACACATCTCTGCTGCAATACTTATTTCATTCAAATATTAGTTGATCCTTTGCTATTCCATAACATAATATACCCTTAGACGAAATATTATGCTATTGTACAACCCATTAAGGGCCTAGTGTTCTTTGGTAGATATTGTACAGTTTTTTATGTCAACGGTTGGCGCAAATAGGTTACTAGGCCGAGATAAAGGCTGGGAGATATCACAGCGGATATCAGCAGATCTTACAGGTTAGATTTATGAATATTATTCAACGGCTAGTCTTTAACCCTAGATCAGCAACATTGTATACTCCACCCAAAGATCCTGACAATTATAATTTATCATTGAAAAAATCAGGGATCGTGGGGAATCGAAAAAGAGAAAGATTCCCCAAAAATGACTTCCCCAAAGCCGAAAGCGACTTCTTGAACTTTAGATCTGCTAATCCTTAAAAGGAGGAGCGTTTGAGTTCCTTATAATGCGGTGCGAAAGGTGAGCTAAGAAGGGCCTTAAGAGGATCCGTGGAAGGCATTAGAGCGAGCCTTGGAAGGGCCGTGGCTGGGAGGGGATGAGGCCAATAGCTGGGGTCAGCGCTGGGGGATTGATGCCATCTCCGCTCCCCTCCATATTTCCATAATGAAATCACCTTCCAATCCTCCTCTCTCTCAGTCTCTTCTTCTTTATCCTCTCCTTCTTAGTTATTTATATATTTGTCTTGAGCTTCAATCCTCTTTCACGGAGCTTCACATTAAACAATACTTTGAATTCAAATAACCTTATTATCCGTCATACCCTCGAGGTGAGGGCCTTTCAGGTATATGAACGAAACTGAATTATAAAACTTTCAGCGCTTCGAATTAATCTTTAAAATGCGCTAAACAGGTGGAATACTGAACGTAGAAGTGTAGATCGAGATGTCATGTAGACCTGAATTGCCTCTCGGGATATTTTAGTTAAGCTCCATTGATAACTTTTAAATAATTTTATGGGATGCGACCCTGAGATCATTACAGCCTAGGTCCAGTAATAATATACAGTTATAGATTAAATGGAGCGGAGTGTCTCAGCGGAGAAAGTCCTTGGTTCAAATTCCGGTCGCTGGTATAATTGTATTTAATCTATGTAATATAGGGCTCTTTCACGCTCTATAAAGTGGGTACCCAAAATAAGGGGGAAATCTGGCGGTTGAGCGTGATTTAGGAAAAATCACCTCCCTACACAACCGGTGTCCAAGACCCTCCATGAGTTGTAGGTAGGTGTATAGGTTTTTTGTAGATTAAAATATATAATCCATTCTCTTCTATAGGTTTACGTGGTGGATTGACTGGGAGTTTTTTTTGATAAATTAAGATTCTAATACATCGGATAAAATAACTTAAATGTTATTGTATTGTGAACATGGTTACAAAAATATATGGTTACTTACAAAAACGCCCCTTTCCGTTACATGTGAGTGCTAACATCTGCCTCTTCTGTCCTCCCTACACTGTCCCTTCTTTTATTTTTCAGACCCTACACAAACCCTATATAGACCCTGGGAGACCCTTGAGCAACCAGAGATACCTAGGGATACCTGCTAATCCTTTACAGTTGTATTTATATATCCCTAGCATTCTTAACAGCATCACACCCTCTTTCAAGAGCTTCAACTACTTTCAGTTAAAGTATGAAACGGAATTACAAAACTTTCAGCCTCGAACTAAAGTGCTAAACAGAGGAAAGGTTGAACGTCAAAACGTATACCACAACTTCAGTAGAAGGTAGATTCCCTGACGACTGGTCATGCAGAAACTTGTATTGACGGGAGACGGTGTACGGAGGAATGAAATTGATAGCCGAAATCAATAGTATTTTTATTCTATTTTTAGTTTCTCTGAGCCATTAATTATTAGCAATATATTTTTTTGCTTTTTTATTTCAGCCGTTTGGAAGAAATAAATTACACTACGAGCAATATTATTAAATTATTCTTAACATTTTTGTTAATATAACACAGACTGACTTCGTAATGAGAAGTATGATATCCATCGACGAAACCGTATAGATACGATTTATCTAATCGAATTATCTCCATGTTAATGTGTAAATTCGACTGAACTATATTTTTTTTTTTAAGTTATCTTTACCTTGCTATTGTATTTTTAAAAAATATAATGTTTTATCACCAATATGTTCCAGGAACGGTAAAGTATTTTAGTCAGATGAAATTTTCCAGCGACCAAAAAAACAAAAACAAATAGGCCTTTAAACTTCATTCCACTAAATACTGCCCAAAGTTAAGCCGGAAACTTTATTCAATTTTTTATTTTTTAAAGACACATAATTAAAGACAAAAAAATTATTGTTCAACAAAGGGTTGAAATGCTTCTTATTAATTAAATCACAAACGGCAAATTAGATGTAATTATCAGCTCAATGATAGATATGAGTGGTAGTAGTACATAATTAATTAATTAGCGCTAACAACAGCCTACCAATTAATGCAACACCGATAAATTGGTTGTCATCGACAACTGAATAATAGTTGGATGTAGCAAAGAAGAAATGTCCCGGGGAAAATGTAAGCTGTGATATGTGAAAATGTATAGCTAGAATTCTATATTACTTACAAGCCTCTTCTTCGATTCCCGATAATCCTCCAAGCCGTCTGAAAAGAAGTCGGCCTCAGGATGTTCTAACATAAATACCTTATTAGGGTCCTACCAGTGGGTAGCTTCTCAACTTTATAACTTGCCATTAGATGTCATCTGTAATACTTACTTGTTGTTTTGGTATAATGCAGTTTTGTTTAATAATACGTCTTTATGTTGTATGTTTGCTATAGATTATAGATTATAGTTTAGTTTATGGTTCGACAATCCAGGAAAACGTGAGCGAGGACAAGAAAAACTCCCCCCCTAAAAAAAAAGTAACAAAAATAATAATGACAGTAAAAAAATCAAACACTAATTCGTTTTTTCGAAGGGTATCTCTCGTTGTTAATTGAAATCTGAAATAAAAACGAAATGAAACAATATCAAAATTATGGTTACAAATTTGGAATAAAACACAAAGAAATTTTAACAGCAAATTTGCATTTTAATATATTGATTCTGATTTCTATTTCAATTCTTCGAAATTGTAATATTAGTATTTTAATTAAATCCAGCTGGGTTGTTTCGCCATTTCCTATCCATTTCTTTGATGTAGTTTCAAAAGCGGTGAGCTTATTTGTTTGATTATTCTTGATAAGGTACTCATGTTACCAGTCGCATCAAATACAGAATATTTGTAGCCGCGTTGAACAAGTAATGATTTAGCAGAGTATAGAAAATAAAAACACTACGATACAACGGTTGTATTTTAGCCTTTTATGGATTCATCAAAGTCAAAGGTTTTCGTGGAATAGTCTATAAATAAACAAAAAAAACTATACCAGTACAACCCATGAAGAGTCTGGGGTTCAGTACATACATGCTATTTTTATAATATTTTATAGAGAATGGATGGGCCCCAGGAGGGTCCGAGATCCCATATGATCCATCTCCCGCTGCAAAGAGAGTAATAGTCTATAAATAAATAACACAACACACAATTCAAGTCATCTTAATTATTATTGATTACATATTGCCTAAAAATAATATTTAGGATGACTTGAATGTTTTTAGGCCATTTATAAGACGGTGGAAAGTGTAGGCCGAGATGGCTAAGTTGGATGTGTACTTGAATCAACTTTCCTCTCAGGAGTTGCTAAATTTGACTTAGTCAAGTGTAATTAGCTTAATTCTCGGAAGGCTAAAGGCTGCCAAACATCTCCCCAGTTTCTGTCTTCGAAAGGATTACAATATCTTGTAAGGTGAGGAACGACCGCTAAAATTTTATAATTTCTTTAAAAGTAAAGAAAATTAAATAATATCCAAGGATGTTTTTATAGCCATAATAAGGAACTCGTTTATTTCGTTTTATGGAACCTTTTAAGAGGAACTCGGACACGTCGGGTCGTCATAAAATCCCATTACAGGAAAATAACTAAAAGACTTAAATGGCCTCGAGTGATTCAATTCGCAATTTAATTCAGTTCTCAAGGGTGTATTGATTCCATCTCTGGAATTAATTTCGTTTCCATTTGAACTTAACGCGAATGGAAATCGAAAGTTTTTTTTGTATTTTTTTCACCCAACTCAGTTTATAATTTCAAGTAATTTAATGGCATTTGATAGAAATAAACTAACCAATAAAACATGGAAACATGAGTGAAAAGTGCCTTTGAATGAAATGAGGACTTATAATTTAAGAAGATGACGTTTACTCAATTAGAAAATATTTAAAATAGGTGAGAATAGAATAAAACTATTTCATGAAAAAGAATCGTATTCTTTAACATTTCCATTGGTTTACGAACCATAATGTTTTATTATATGGAATAATTTTTTTATATAAATTTTAACTGGACTCAATCATATAATATATTCTTTAATTAGGAGAACAAAAAACCTATTTCCAGTAAAAAAAATTATATTGTTATAATTATGGAATTTATGCATGTTTTACAGATGAATGACTTATGTTTAAATTGTTAACCATATAATAAGTATAAAAAAAATGAAACGATTAAAATAGAAGATTGAGAATGGCCTTGGCCGAAACGTTTCTCGTAAATAAAGAATAAAAATTTTTTTACTGGAAATAGGTTTTTTGTTCTCCTAATTAAAGAATATATGGAATAAAATCAAGAACAAAAATGGCAATAAGCTTCCAAATTTTTCTAGTGTATTTATCTGTGTATTGGGAGCGGAGTGGGTCATTGCTAGAGCGCTGAGTTGCCACGTCGAAGGTCTTGGGTTCATATCCCGCTCGCAGGCTGACTTTTATTTAATCTATTCCCCAAATTAAGGGGGAAAATCTGGCGGTTGGGCGTGATCGTGGACAAATCACTTTCCTGCACAACCATTGTCCAAGAAACACTACCGTCTCTACCATTTACTGAACCCCAGACCGTTCATGGTTTATTAATAGAATTTTAAAAAAAATTCAATTGTGTATTTAGTTTTATCAAAAGACATTAACTGCGAGATGGTTCCTTTCTGAAAAATGATCGTTCTCAACTGTTTCAATCAATTACCGAAGCACTAAATATTTTTCTTAGTCGGACATACACTTATAATTTAGCATTTTCGTTCAAAATGTGGCACATTTGAATAAATAGAACAGTTAGTTCGAATTATGGTTGAAAAAGAAATTATCGATTAATTATCAGAAACATAATGATGATTGTTAATCTTTTTTTAGTTAAACTTTTATTAACATATCATTTTCAGTTATATATTTTTTGAATTACGAAGGAAATAAAAAAATTAATCCATTTAAAATTTATTTATTGAAATTTACAATTTTATTACTCTAAAACAATCAAAAGTTTATAAATACTCCACTATAGCTTTGGAACCATTATTTCTTGAAGCTGTGAAGAACCTACTACTTTTAACTAACCGGAAAGTATATAATTTCATTTCTTGCTTAACAGTAAACTTTTAGTCTTAACATCTTTAGGACCTAGCATTAAAGGGAATTTGAATATTGGATTAGTGTGGAACACTCTTAATGTGTTTCATGACCATGAACCAACAAAATCAAAAATATTAATGTTCAACAAAAAATAAAGAAAGAATGTCCCAGGAAAGTGATAATACTGCTATCTTTACAACAAAAACACCTATAACTCTGTTAGAATTATTCTGACCATAAATATCGATAACTAAAAATTGTATATATATATATATATATATATATATATGTGTGTGTGTGTGTGTTGTATTTGGATCCACAAAGTAGGTTCACAAAATATCAATATATTTATATATTGAATAAACAGCATTGTGATTTTTCTCAATGTATCTTTCAGATATGATATAAAATAGGTACCATTTTGTGTAAATTGATACTATGATCGATGCTTCTAATCACTTATCGATGCCAATTATATGGTGAAGAATTTTCTTCAAGCTGTTTCTATAAGTAACGATTATACAATTTTTGAAAGATCAAAGTTATGGAAAATTGGCTCTACTGAACAAATACAAAAAATACCTCCGTGTTACAGATTTATATTTACCTTTTTTTTAAGCGTCATTAACCTTTTTATCATGCTCTGTTGTAACTATAAAATTATTTGATGATTTTTTTTTACGCTCAGGTCGCGCTAATGCATATTCATGAATATATGTTAAATACGAGTGCTCATCTAAAATTATAATTAAAAGATACCGCGCATAGCGAATGGCGGAGATAGAGAGCGATGGGACGGGGGAGGAATTCGCATTAAGGTAAAGTTGTCGTTTAGAATTAGTACTCCCTCGGATGAGGAAAAAGTTCCCACCGGCTCTGAAATATTTCTCTAGGCCCTCGGGACCCATGGACCAAGTTTCACATATCCTCAAAGGCAAACATTCTTCACTCTTCTCTAAATACCTAGCCGGCAATGTGTGCTCAACGCTCTATAAATATTACTTCAGAAACATCGCGGAGGTTGGTCCCGTCTCTCGAGAGAGGAAGATTGGGAACTGCATTACACCCCCCTTGCTTACTCTCTGGCTGGCTCGGCGTAAGAGAAACATTTATCTTTGTATCGAAGTATTCTCGAAAATGTAGCTCTAAGGTTCATTAATAGAAAAAACAAAAGCAACGTGTTTTCCCAGAAAATTATCAGTTATTTAATGTTAGTACTCAGAAAGAATGAATATATATATATTTCGACCACACTCCCTGGCAAGTTCGCGAGTACTTGTGGACAGATTTAAACAGCTTACTCCAGAACTTCATCAATATCTATTAATGGTCGCCCAGAGATCTTTTTCCTTTCCAACGCCGTATCTCCACTGCTAAATTTTTCAAACCAACGCCGCGCAGTGCGCTGGTCAGAGATACCTTTCCCTTCATATTTAATAATTTCACGAGCTGCTTCAGTGGCTGTGAATTTTTTTTTTTTGTAATATCTTAAAATTATGAGAATTTCGTAGGACACTGTCATGTTTCTTCTCTGAACTAAATAACTAAACTGAAGTTTTTTTGAAGATGTCCAGTGTTAGTAAACAAGCTTAGAGAATGCTCTGAAGGGATTATTAAGTGTTGGTAAATAATAAATAGCATTAAAATATTTACAGACTTTTGAACTCTGGAATTTAAAAAACGGTATTTTTTTATACACCCCATTATATATATAAACCTTAACCACTACGACCCATTGGATTCAGTACATGGTAGGGACTGTACTGTTTGTAAAGTTAACAAACGGTGAACAAATTTTTGAAAATATTTTTATTGTGATGTAAACCAGATATAATATTGATTTAAGAGAGACATGTTAACTAATTAACGAGAGATATCTTATCTTAACCAACTTGGTGACTTATTGACTATTGACTATCGTTATAACTTATTAACAATCTACTACATCTCTCTCTTCTATTTCATACCTTCTGATCTTAATCTTAGATAAATATAAGAAAAGAAGAGGTCACGGAAGTTACTTTGTTGGTTTTGTTCATTAACCTTCACTTTATGCTGATATGGCTAATAAGACGATACTTCATCGGAAGCCAAAATTTTAATTATTCATGATTAATTAGGATAGGGATTTTTAACGAGAACCTGACAGAGTACAGGCTCCCACGTTTAACGCCTCTTCAGATGGACGATTTTTTACTCCCTTAAAAAAATCCTAGTGCCATCTGCCGGGCTCCAAACCGGTGGTTTTCGGCTTAGTAGTTTGTTATGCTAACCACTAGACCACAGGTCGCCCCTGGAATTGAAATTGCTAACAACAAGGAAGATATTTCACAACTTAGGTGTTAGGAGCCTTTTGAGTATAAACATGTATCTAAGGTCATCAACTCAATATAACTATCTATTGACTTATGAAAATGGTTGTACAAGGAAGTCATTTATCCAAGATCAAGCACAACCATCAGGTTATCCCCTTTATTAATACCCTCTATATAGAGGCTGAAGTAATTTCGGAAATGTCTACAGATCCCACTTGGTCCATCAATTACTGATAACAGATTCGATAACTTATCTGCCATAGCCTGATTGGTAACCGGAATCTTCAGTAGAACTCAGTGCTTACTCAATTAATTGAACTCATGCTATGTTATTAATCCCAGAAAAATATAAATACACGATATTATCGGTTGAGAAATGTGAAATATTTTATTGTCACTAATAAATGAATTGTGAAAATAAGTTTAGTAAACATTTTAAATCGTTTTATTAGATTATTTTTTGATTTCGATACATTCTTCCTCTTTCAACGAATTTCAAAGATTTTAACTTGAATTTTTCACTTATTACTAACTGTGACGTGTCGATTGTCAATCCTTCCGGAAGGATGTCTGTCCCACAGAAAAACAAGTATTCAACCAAAACTAAAAAGTGGTAATATTCTTAAAGACAAATATCCTGCTAAAAGGACGTCAGTGTTATTTTGGTTATGAGAGTAACCTTAACCTCATGCCATGTCATCTTAACACTTTATGTGAAATGCCATCCCTAGGTTGCCACAACTGAAGTACACGACATACTTATTGGCTTGCAATATAGCAATTCATTATTACAATAATATATATTTCTCAATCAAACATCCATTTGTTTTCCATAGGTTCTATCGCCCTTCTTGGGATATTTCAATTTTTTTTTTTAAATAATAGATTTTTTTTATAGTATAATACATAATAGAACTGCCTGAAGCATCCGCATATAACCCTATAGATTGGATACGAAATTCTATCGCAGCAAGATACTGTTTAAATTCGTCACTGAATGATTTGTTTTAAATGGTTATCATTAATTATACACTTTCTTTGTTCATATAAATTGTATCTTCATTTCCCAAAAAATAATAATTAAGAGAAACCTATATGGAAGGCTCAGATGTATAAGTTACAGTTAAAAAAAACTGTTCACGACGATTAGCAACTAGTTTGTTGAAGTAAACAGAAACACATTAGATACATATTACTGTGGATGAAGAAACTAACGATCTAATGTACGCCACAGTTCTTGTATTTAAGGATTTATATAGCCAAGCGAAAAAGAGCATCCCGTAAGTTTTAGGCGTTATTTATAATAGCAATTTGCGGGTTCGTACAGGTGCTTGAAAAACTTTATGAGTTGAATGCCTCTCTGTATAATCTGCAGGACTTTAGGTGTAATATCCACATTGGTGGTGCCTCAATGGCGGTAGGGTGGTTTCGCACAAATAAAATTATGCTTGTGAAGGATTTTTTCTTCACATAACTTCTCTAAATCGTCGTAGTAAACGAAAAATAGGAATGTAAACGTCCGCCAAAAGTGTAAAAGTGTAAAGCAAGCTGTTTACTGAATGTCTTAAATAGGCAACGTTTGTTCACATAACTACTTTTATTTGGTAAAGAGTAAATTATTTTTTATTAAAAAATTTCTGATACAGTTACTATTGATACGATATTCAGAGTTTCAGGGTTAAGTAGCCAGAATGAAAATTTGAATAAACGTCCAAAAAAAAAAAAAAAGAAAAACACTCCTATGGATGCATGTCCGCAAATGCTTTGTTCAGGAGATATTCACTCCTAAAGATTTTCATTATTATGAATTATTTAGGCACGCTAAATAATTAAAAATTAGTTTGCTTTTTACTTTTTAGTTTACTTTTAGTTAAAGGCACCACAGAAAAAATAGCCAAAACACTAAAGAAGTTTAAAATTAAAACCATATACACCACGGACAGGAAGTTATGTCAAGTTCTGCCGAACGCGAAGGACGACTTGGGACTCAGGACACCAGGGATTTATAGCATATCGTGAGGAATATATTGGACAAACCGCTAGGCTTATCTCCACTAGACTCACCGAACACATAAAAAGCGTCAAGAAGATGGACGGTAAGACGTCAGCCTTGGCTGAACATTTCGTCACCACAATAGAATTTGACAGGGTCACAGTGGTTAAGAAATGTAACAAAGCCATGGAAAGAAAAATTATGGAAGCCATTGAAATAATTAAACAATCGGATAACTTCAACGGACGGAGGACGGTTACAAATTGGGTAAGCTCTGGCTCCCCAATACAACAGAGAATACGAATAAAAAGCAAATTAACCAAGAAGAGCTAAACAATCAAAAGCCAATCAACCTAAGCCCGAACAATCAGAATCCAGTTAATCGTGTTCATGGAAAAGTAGACTCCGTCGCAGAACACGAAGAGACCCGATCGACTAACGACGGGATACGACAATTGACGAATGGACACGATCGACTATCGACGGGATCCGACAATTGACGAATGGACCTGAACGGACCCGAGTGGGTATATAAGGCCGAGAGCGCACGGATCATCCTCATTCTCATCTCAGCCCTGAGGAAGTCAGCAGCATGGTTGACGAAACGTTGGCGAGAAATTTATCTACACGGTCTAAACCAGAAGAAATAAACAAAGTCTTTTGTAATAATAGTGGTCGTGGAAGCCTAAAAGGATATTTAGTTTACTTGTTCCAACTACTTTATTCATTAAATATAAAGATTAACATTCATATTAAATTTTGTTTAAAGTGATTTCCCTAAGAATTAAGACATGCTCGGCATCTTTCTTCAACAGCAGCTGTGGCAGAAACGGCATACGTGTGATTGTTTCACAAAATTCAATTATGGGAGACCCTTGTTCGATTCCCGGTCCTGGTCATATCTTTTCTTTTCAAATAAAATATTTAAAAATATAAAACAAATTATAACATCTAACAATAAGGTAAATAAATTATAATAATATATAATAACGTAAGTCAGCAATATCCGAAAATAAAAGTATTGTTTAATATACATTCTCCCCGTGTATACATCGCAAATTGCGAGAACATAGAGATATAGGATCAGTGAAAAGAAACGATATCCCTGACCGAGAAGCGAATCAGGATGGCTGAGGTGGCTAAGTACCACGACGGATACGTGGGAGACCCGGTTTTGAGTCCCGGTCCTGGTCATAGCTTTTCTTTTCAAATAAAATTATTTAAATTTTTTTTTATTTACTATGCCTAAATAATTCATAACAATGAAAATTTTAGGGTGTGGATTTCTCCCTAGACAAAGGGCTTGCGGACATACCTCCATAGGGATTTATTTCTTGTTTTGACTCTGAAACATCCTGTAATTGATGATTATAATTAAAAAACATAAATGCTGATTATAGTAAAAAATGCACTAGCTTATTTATTATTGACGCTACCTCCAACAGTTGAGACCTCTAAACTTCAACAAACAGATTTAAATTTAATAATTAACTTAACTTGATAGCTTCAGTGTTAACATTTATTGTCAATATTTAATAGCGACTTATTAAGTGCAAATAAGTCTTACCATTAAATTATACAACGTCCAGAAAGTTTGACTAACTTAGTCAGAATAATTTATGATCTCAAATCTAAAAGATATATTTTCTAATATAATTAATTATTTGTATATTGTTACTATATAATTAACATAATTCCATTTTAAGATTTCAATGTCTTATTTAATGTAAATTATAAACAACGAATTGTTCCGAGGTTACGGGGCCTTTCTTGCTGGGCTAATCACCCGTAAGAGAGTACATTTGATTCAAAGAAACTCAGCGAATAGCCTCCAAATGGCTAAACGCTCCCCTACGCTGAGAAGTACATAAGGGTATTGCGAAAGAAGAAAAGAAGAAGTATTTAATGTTTGATTGTGTCTTGAATTGGCAAGTCGTTGACATTGTTTTTTTCCAGTTTTGTGTGAACTATTTCTTTCACACTCTTAAGTTTACGTATTTTCTGTAATTATATGCTTTTAACTTTTGTCACTTCAACTATTTCGTTCAAACCAAATAACTGATTTATAATGTGGACAAACGCCACTAATGATGGTTCTTTGGTTTTTTTAATCCGGTGTTTACTAAAATATAACTTAAACAATTATACCTACAGCCTAAGACTTTTTGTTGACCCATCAGTTGAACCGACGACCCACCTTCATCAATGACTAAACTGAACTTTAATCCGTTTACTTCGAAGGAATATTCTATTCCCATACGAAATTGACACCTGTGATATTTTACAATTTCTTCAGAACGACCTAATATCCCTACAATTCCCAAAAATCGGAAATAGTAGGATCAGTTTTGAGATAAATTTCTCTCATTAGATAAATGAATGATGTTTTTTAATGTACTCTTATTATTATTATTATTTAATTTTCATTTGCACCTGCGCAATTGCGCATCTAGCAAATTTGATTGAAGTGTCTTTCTCTTCGTTTTTCTCCATGATCATCCAGTTGTTTTAGAAAAAATAACAAAAACATATGTATATATATATATATATATATATCAATTGTTGAGTAGGTCTCTTGGCCAATGTCTTTTTAATCTTTTTTTATCAAGTCCAGGTAACAGGGAGTACGAAAGCGGAAGAACGAGTGGGTTTGGATATTGTGTCGATGAGTGGAATGTTATGTATATATGATTTTATAGTGGGAATGTTCATGTCGTTGTGTTTAGTGTGATTCGAAACATATCATGGTGCATTAATAATTTCTGAGAATTTTGGATAGTGTTGTTTGTATCTTGTGTATGTGAACTTTTTTTTGCTGTACCCCAAAGTTCTGCTCCATATATCCAAATAGGTTTTAGTATACTATTATAGATAAGTCGTTTGTTCCTCAAGTCAAGTGAAAATCTGTAGTCCAGAATATCTGATAGTTGTCTGTACCGTCTAGTCAGCTGTTGTCTTTTTAATTTTGTATGTACGTTCTATCTAAGGGTGTACCTACATTGGATCCGATGCGATGCGACGCGATCCTATTCTATCCCATAGGATGGTGAGCTGAAAAAACAAATAACTGAAATACGCAGTGAGTCAGATCCGACACGATTCTATTCTTTTCAATCCGATAGTGAAACTAGTCACTGCCTTCCGAATAAAATAGTATTAATTTTATTCTTTTATTTCTTATATTTTATATATATTATAGTGAAATATAAATATATTAAAAATAATTAATAAATAATCTTAATTTTATAAATTTAAAGAACCAAATGTTATAACAATCAGGTAATATTACTATATTAGAATATTTTTGTCTCGCTGCTTGAAGAAAAAATAAATAGTTCGTTGTTTTTCAATTTCATAAAATACAATTAATATTTTTTAGATATTCATGTTTTATATAATGATTTAATTTATTTATGGAATATTAGTGATATTTTTAAATCTATTTAGTTTGTAATTAAATTAACGATTGCAATTAAATTAATAAATAGGAGCGATTGCCGTCGGATGGTTATACTTGAAACCTCCCCATAATATCAAATCTCAACAAGTGTTTACTTCTGTATTTTTGTCGGTATTTGGTCGATCATGGATCTTTAATTGATCTACTGGGTGGTAACTTTTTTTAAAGGATTTAATGTGAAAATATTGAACAAGGTAAGTGTAATTACTCTTATAATACTGTTTGTGTGTAGTTGCTTCTTTATTCTAAAAACTATTGCGTTTTAAACTTGTCTTCATTAACAATTGTCATGAAATATGTTGATTCAATATGTATTTGTTGGTATGAACTGGCAAGAACCATTAATTAATCTTTCTCATGCTTTCTTTATGAGAATAATATGTAAAATAAATGAAAATAGTTGAAGTGATAAGTGATTTCAATTGTTAAAACTTTGGTATACAATCAGAATAATTGTTTGTAAGATGACCCCATATCATATAATTATGCATGAACCAATTAGCCATTAAATTAACTATTAAAATCAGGTGGACATAAGGTTTACTACTAATAACACCTATATTATACAATTACCTACATTTGAAAAAATCCATTATGGAACTAGAAATAGTATTAATTTAAATCTTTATTTCACCGAAGAACAGTTCCACAACAGTGTTTAGAATAAATTTGCCTCAGATTAAATAAATAAGTTTAGTCTGAACGTAATAATAAATATCAATATTTAGCTTCTTTTGAAAAATGCTACAAAAATGAAAAGTTTTTGTAGCTAAAAAAACTAATTTTTATTTATTATTATATCAATGTCTATCTGAAAACATTGTTTTTTCCAGAAACAGAAAGGAAATATGTTGTCCAATGAGGAAGTGGCCCTGTTCAAATTTCCATTTTCAATAATTAGCAGATACTTCTACAAGTGAACATAGATGGCGAAGGTGACAATGGTTTTTGGGTTGTGTATATCAAGTATCAGAAGAAATTATGTGTATACTTTTCTTAATAGATGCCTATGATAATCAAGCAAGGTATGACAATTTGGGAGTAAATACTGTATAACTAATAGTGGATATTCAAGGCAACTTAAGCTAATATGTATTTGAAAACACTACAATCTAAATCTTCAAAGGATCTTCCTCAATCACCTTAATTATTATATATAATATTATATAATTGTATTATTAAATATTATATATTATTGCTTTGTATTATTATATCATATTAATATGTTATTATTTTAAACGACAAATATTATTTATAAAATTTGTACTGTTTAATTCTTCTTGAATTGTATTTTGAAATACCTAATTATGTTATTCATTTATTTTTCTATTTAATGCTAATATTTATATTAAAAAATGATTATCCTAAATTTTATTCTTTTAATTTTATAAGAATTGCAAACTAATGTATATTATTGAATAAATGATTTATTTTCTTCTATATCTGATTTATTTTCTTCCTAAACAATATTCTAGTTTCCTCTTTTCTTTATTAAAACACAATTTAAATATGCGATGATCTTTGCAGGATGTTTCTACCAATATCGCAGATCTTCATAAGGGTTAAATTATCAAGATAAAAATATTAAATGCAAAATAATTGCATAAATAACATAAATGATAGAAATTATATTAAAAAAAGTATTTATATAAAAAAATTGATGTAATCATAATCATAATATGATTATTATTTTAATCATATCACCTAATATTTTGAAAGTATTATTTGCATTATTACTGCTATTAATATGTATATTTTTTAGCACTATATTATTTGTTTGAACATTGTCTATTCAGCCCTGATGAAACCTGCAATGTTGGTCGAAACGTTGATAAGCTAATAAATATATCAATTGCTTACTATTCAAGAATTAATTTTGGCCCTCAATCAATAGACCTTCAACATACCTTTAAGTCTGAATGTGTAAGTGATATAAATATAATAAACCCTAATTTTGTAGTATTGAATTAGAACATCGATAAAACATTGGACATTATGAACAGAAGGAAAAAATAGAATGCTATTGTGAAACTATACTAAAGCTCCAAAATAACTGTAAACTTTTATTGTTAATTGTTACAATATTTACTTAAATGAGCTCAAAATATTAATCGAAACAAATGTTTATTTATATCAATTGGATAATAATGGTAATAATAAAAGTCAATAATAAAATAATAAAAAATAATAATAATAAAATAATAAAAAATAAGAGTATTACCAGTAACTTATATATGCCAGGATTGAATAGAACAATCAAGAATTGTAGAAATAAAACAAATAATGTTAGGTTAGAAAATAATCAAACTTTCATTTGCACCATTAACTATATTTTTAAATATTTCTATATTTCCATGCTCACATAGTTAATTCATATATAAACAATTTTCAAAAACTGGATATCTTGAGAATACTCAATGTAGTTAAAATGGTACTGAACTTTCATTAAAAAAATCACTGTTTATTGAACTAATAGATGATCAGATAATGACCTACTCATGTAAATCAAACAGACTTTGTAATATACATCCAATAAAGCTAAAATTATTCTGATAATTATGGAAGGTGTAACGTATTTGATAAACTTGATCAGTGTGAATAACATTTTTTTAAACATATATATATATTTCTGAATCAGAGCTGTTGGGATTCTATTCTATTCAAACCGATAATGAAACTATGATATAAATATATTAAAAATAATCTTTTATAAATTTAAAGAACCAAATGTTATGAAAGTTAGGTAATATTACAACATTAGAATATTTTTGTCATGCTGTTTCAATATAAATAAATAATTTAGTTTTTTTTTTTTTTTAAATAGAATTTATTGTTATTTTTTTATATATTCGTGTTTTATATAATGATTTCATTTTCTCGATTGTGATAATATTTGTTTGATCACACAATCGAGGCTCGTTTGTTTCGAACTAATTCTTTGTCTATTTTGTTGTTCATCTTTGCAAACGAGTATCAAAAATCAGAAAAGCCCTTAGCTCCCAATAGTGCCAACTGTTTAGCAAATAAATTAAATATTACGATGATAATTGTATCAAAAGTTAATGTTTCCAATTTTCTTTGATGAATTAAAATTTTATGTAGGTATATTTTTTATGTACATTTCTGATAGATATAATTTTATTCAACGGAAAAATAACCTTCGCTACTATATTTAATGGTTCATAAAGATTAGTAATAAAATATTTTAATGAGAATTGACAATGTACATTTTTTAATAAACATTTTAGACAATAAAGGTCTGTTGTCACACATGGTAACGGCTGGCTTATTGTATTGAAAACTAATGATTTTGAAATGTGAAAATCGCACCTGATCGTACAGTATCGCATCGGATCCAATGTAGGCGCTTCCGTATAAATAAACTATTTTGATTCCACGAGCGACTAAATCGGTCGGATTACTCGGATAAAAATGGATCGCATCGGAGCGGATCCAATAGGCACTCTCGATATATTTCAGTCATTTGGTTTTCTTCCAAATTCTGATCGTATCGCATCGGATCCAATGAAGGTCACCCTAAGTCTTTTGTCCAAGTATAGTCCGAAGTAACGTACATAATTTTTAGAAGGTACTTCGTCGTTGTCAATTTTGACTGCTGGACACGTTTGCGAAGAGAGAAGCTTACTCTTGAATTTATGATTATTCATGTACTATATATAATAGTGTGTGGGTACATAACACGTACATATGTACTGTATCATCTAGTTAGACATTTTAAAGAAGGAGAAATGAATGAAATAAGTGTAAATCACTGATAGTGTTATATAGTGTAACTATTAATTGTTTCTTTTATATAATTATTGTTAACTTTTTTTCTTTCTCTTCTCCTAATCTGTTTTTAAAATATTGTTATCGGAGGTAATTTTCATTTTGTTTGCATTATTTTTTTTTCACTCTCGCTTACTAAATTATTTGTGATAATTAATTGTATTTATTTTCATTCTCTAAGGCGTAACAGCTTACAATACCTGTATTTTTATTCTAAAGGGACTTGTCCCAAAATAAATAAAGACATTATTATTGATAGGGATTGCGTATACCAATTGGCTAACCTAAAATTTGCTTATCCTATTGTCTCTAAAACTCTTAAGATAAGCTCGAGAAATGCATTAAAATATTTACACACAGTTTTTGCATTGATTAATTGCATTGATATTTATTTTAAATTGGATAATTTAGAAGGCAGTTTTTATTCATATATTTTCTTTATAACAAATACTTAGAAGCTAAGGGAATGTAGTGTAATAGTACACATGTATTGTCTGGTACAGTCTTGTAGGTTTAGAAGATTAGCAAATCTCTATTGTAGTTATTGGACTTTAGTGTAGTAGTGCACATATATGCTTTATGTGATCGGTGTACTACAGTTTCTAGTTATGTTTATATAGTTAGTGGAATCTAGTGTAGTAGTGTAGCGATGTTTATTCTTCCTTTTTCAGATTTCTGCACTCAAGTTTACGATTTTCTCCATTGTTCGTTCTTGGTATGGGACAATCCCCTCCTAACAAGTTTTTACTTAGTAAATAAGGATGCAGATTATATTATCATTAAATTGGGATTATTTTCCCAATAATTAGTGGAATTTTTATAAATCTCACTCTTTGAGTTTTTTTTTTAATTTCATTTTTTAAATTATTTTTTTTAGCAAACGGGGAAGAAGAAGAATGCCGGGAATGAATATTAATGTATTGTTAAAGCACGTATCTTAAGGCTTGAACCTGGATTAATTAAATACGTTACATTGCTCGGGACTGGAAGGATTATAAAGGGAATCCTTTAGCTCCAACTAAGGAGCTTTGTTGAGTTGACGTTACCCTGAGAGCTTAGCCTGCAATATCCCTATTCTACCCTCCAAAATCTTAAGCTAAATAATAAGGGTGAATACATAACATTATGTGTATATTCATTTGAATTTTAAGTTGAAAGTTAAAAAAAATAAATGAAAGTTTCTATTCCACCTATTGTTGATTATCATATCGCTCCTTCAAAAGAACAGCAGCGACCTAAGGCTTCAGTAGCAATTATATTGGTTGAATCGTCTTAATTCAGGAACGACACATCTGATATTCCATTTCCAAGATGATTTTAATTTTTTTCTATATAAAGTCATAGTTTGAGTGGTATCATATTTGATTTTGAAGTCTTGTTGGAATAATGATCTAAGTTAAACAAAAAAAGTTTCAAGCTTTTAAAATTTGTATTCTCTTATATGCATATAAAATAAATATATGTATATAAAGTATCGTATATTTATATAAAATAAATGGTATGGAACATTTCAATGACACTGATCTATTTATTTTTTTTTATTGTCAACAATCAAGTTTCTGTTGTAATTTTTATTGTGCCAAAATCCTGATCTATAGCAAACAATTTGAGCTCTGTACTTTTTTAATTAGCTTTGTCTCCTTATTGGTGTAGTATTTCTTAATTCAATTTTTCAAAATTATGTTAATAAATTTAATATAATTAAAGTTGTGATACAACTGTTTGACTGAAAATGTTAGAACTGAAGGTCGGAACTACTTATTTTTTGCATATTAGAAACATCGATTTTTTTTAAAAAATACAACGCCTTTTTTTATGTACTACATACAGAATATTGTGGATATTTAAATAATTTAATTGTTTTAATTTATGAATTCGTATTAAGGTTGTAAATAATTCGTGAATATCGAAATATGTTCATATAATAAAAGTGAACTCATATTGTTCGTGGACTATCTATCCATATATTCTGGTTTATCATATTTCTTATACCCCTTGTAAGTCCACTTTATATAGTTGAGTATAAACCTAGTTTTGTTTATGCTATAGCTCTAGCAACTTACACTAAAAGTTGAGGTTCTCTATAAACCTCGGGGAATCCGTGGTGGAACTTTTTAGACTTGATCCCTTATTATTAGAGCGGTAAAAGGGGAATTTTAAACATTTACTGATTTTTTAAAAACTCTTATTAACCAACAATTTTTAGTATTGTAAGATTTTCAGCAGATTCAAACTTGGCACGTCTACACGTACGGCCGCAGTAGGGTTAATATAATTCATCATTTTTAAAGTAAATAAGTATTAAAATATTTTATCGTATTTCTATCAAGAATTTTTATAATTTTGGTAGAGTAAGAACGTATCATACATGTCGCTCCTTCAACAGAACAATGGTATATCTAAAAAAATAGTATTTTTGAGTTAAGCCTTCAATCAATTTTATTTTTTGAAGTTTTTTTTTTGTTAATCATTAGAAATTTTTTAAAACCTTAATAGATATCACATTGAGGTTATGAGAGATATATATTTATATGCATTGATAATTTTATTAAAATGTTTCATAAACTGATGCCTATTAAATTGTATTTTATTTGCAAACTTTGAAATATCCCCCATTATTTCTCGAACATCTCAATACAAGGTCTTATAGTTATTTTTAGCGTTTTGTAATTAATTTACAACCATCACAGATTTAGATATTTTAATAATTCAAATTTTTGATCTACCTATAATTGATGTTTTTATTTATTTTTGACGAAAATACCAATCGGTTAACACCAAATAACTATTGTCAACGGTGGTAGGGTTCAAAAATTACTCTCAATAAGATCTATTATTAGCAACTGTGTGACATCAGCGTTTAAAAAAAAATTAACAGTTTTAAAGTTTGAATATACCATAGACCATTCAACGGGAAAGAAGACATGGACCGTTCTAATGTGCCTTAAGAATTTCATTCCGTCCATTAGCTACATGATTCGGCAATAAAAATTAATAAAAATATAATAATTGTACTAAATTTCGGCTAAACTTGTCTTGATCATAAACTTACTAAAAACGACTTAATTGTTGTTAGGTGAATAATAAAGTTTTATAAACAGGAAGACATCAATTTACAAATAACAATGGAAGTTTTTTAATTCAGGAAAGACATATCTGATATTTCATTTCCAACATTTTTCTTTTTTTGAATAACTTCATATTGTGTTTTATTATGATGGAACTTGAAGTTTTTGGGAACTATGACATTAGTTAAAACCAAAAAGTTTCAAGGTTTTAAAAAATTTCTAATGATTAACAAAAGAATATCAATACCCTTATTACAATAGGAGTGATTTGCTTTACCAATACTCTAAATTTTATTTTTTTAACCCGCATGGAACTTTCAATGATCTCTGATGAAAAGTAATTTGAGTTATGACGTTCTTTTGAAGGAGCGATATATCGATTTTTCATTTTTAAAATTAAAGCTACTGTATTTAAAAGAAAAAAATAAGTTTTCTGTAGTTAAAGATATACAAATAAGGACAAATATGATTCGTCATAAATTTCGTAATAAAGTTATTTTTTTTATTACCATGATTTCGAACCCATAGGAAATAAATTGTAGTTAATATTTAACATTTAGATGTTGATCAACACTTGTAGTGTTGATGAGTAAGTTGTTTTAGTTATTAAAGTTGTTAGTGCTCAATAAGTTGTTTTAACACTAAATCAAATGGGATTTGCAACCACCAAGTTTAACGAATAGAATAATGAGTGAGGTGTTTTTTTTTTTTTTACTGAAGCCGTCCAAAACACTGCATTCTTTTTAACTGTTCGGATTTTCAGTTCCTATTGATTGATTGAGCTTACAAACGATCAATGTGATTCCTAAAAGCAATGTATCTGTAAAGAAATAAAATATTGCTTGTATTTTGCATTTTCTCTGATTAATTGTCAGATACAATTTTTTTTTTTTGGCTAAACTGCAATTATTAGCTAAAAAAATACATGTGACCAAATCTGCAAATTTATTACTGCCTATGAATAGTCTGGCTATTAACAAACTGTACGGCGCAGAAATACAGTTTTGCATGACGCTCAAGACATGCGGGCTTTGCCTTTTCATTCTCCACGGCGCTAGAGCATAATAATGTAAAGAACATAAAGCAACTACATATTTTCAACTGAATAATTAATTTGAATAAAAACTAGGAAATATTATTTATGCATGCATAGGTATGTATATCTGTATCTATCTATATGTATTACACATATTATTTTATATGTAATGTATATGTAATTACACATAAGTGTGATAGTAACCACAATATGGATTTTTTAAACCCCTTATGTAATTACTTTATTTTTATCATAAAAATAATTATTTAATTATTTTTATTATAAAAAAAATCAAAACAAGCAATGTTTACAAAATTGGTAAAAAAATTATGGAAAAATTATTTTTTTCCGCCTTTGATATGAAACGAGATAACTATTCGAGAGGTGTCTCAATATTTATAAGCTAAAAGAATCAGCTAATGTTGGGTCGGAATAAAAACCATAAACGACCACTAAAAATGGCGACAATGCCTGAAAATAATAGTGTAATATCCTTTTTAAAGCCTTAATGTCTTTCATTACAGTTAGCAATGATATTCTCGGCAACTTTATAACTCTGAATTAGAGAATTTCTTCAGTTGCCTTTTTCAAAATGGTGTACGTTCTAATTATTTCCATGTCACAGAATATTGGAATATTTAAGAAAGAATGAAAAAAAACTCAGTCGTGATATTAACTCTTTTAATCGCAATTGAAGTATTAATGAGCCCGCTAACTGAATCGTGGTTAATTTGTCAAGCCCTTCATTTTTACTTAATATATTTTATTTTCCATGAAATTACCGATTTCAAAGCTTAATTAATTCTATAGAAAGAAAATTATATCCATAAAGACAAAGAATACTTTAAAAAAAATAAATCACACGACGCGAATAATTTAGGAGACTACAATATAAAAATTAAGTAAATAATAACAGTGATAGATGATTATACGATACTTTCTACAAATCTTTATGGCATATGTTACCAATAAAATTTAAATAGTATACATTTTTATTACACACAAATGAATAATTCAATAAACTATAGGGTAACATAAATTAAATCCTTAAAGATCTGAGTACGAAATATTGTTTGGAGAAAAACAGTACGATTAAATACCGGAAATTTAGTTAAATGTAAAACTAAAAGTTATAACATTTCGTTTCCCTTTTAATATTTCACAAAAATACAAGTTATCATGAGCTTTATTATGGAAAGAGAATGTAATTATTGAAAATATGTATATTTCTCTAATCATTTAATCTAGAAATAAAAGTTTCTACTAACATTTCGAAATATAGATGACATATATGTTTGACATGAAATGACACGCTCATTTCTAATCTACTCATCACCCATAATTACATTCTCTTTTTCCCTCTAAAGCTCACGATAATAATATATATTTGAAAAATATTAAAAATGCTACGAATAAACAGTTAAAACTTGTAACTCTAATCGAAGTATCAAATTGCGGAAAAGTTACCACATTGAGGTTATGAGAGACATATATTTATATGCATTGATAATTTTATTAAAATGTTTCATAAACTGATGCCTATTAAATTGTATTTTATTTGCATATTCTGAAATATCCCCCATTATTTCTCGGACATCTCAATACAAGGCCTTATAGCTGTTTTTAGCGTTTTGTAATTAATTTACAACCATCAGAGATTTAGATATTTTAATAATTCACATTTTTGATCTACCTATAATTGATGCTTTTATTTCTTTTTGACGTAAATAACAATCGGGTAACAACAAATATCTATTGTCAATGGTGGGAGGGTTCAAAAATTACTCTCAATAAGATCTACTATTAGCAACTGTGTGACATCAGCGTTTAAAAAAAAATTAAGAGCTTTAAAGTTTGAATATACCATAGACCATTCAACGGGAAAGAAGACGTGGGCCGTTCTAATGTGTCTTAAGACTTACATTCCGTCCAGTAGCTACATGATTCGGCAATAAAAATATAATAATTGTACTAAATTTCGGCTAAACCTGTCTTGATCATAAACTTCCTAAAAACGACTTAATGTTGTTAGGTGAATAATAAAGTTTTATAAACAGGAAGACACCAATTTACTAATAACAATGGAAGGCTAATGAATATTAAGTAAAGGTTTTTTTATTCGTGTAAAACAGGCCAAATGTTTTTTTTTGGTATTCCATTAGTTCTCATTTAATGACAATCATCTCTCATCATCAGGCAATGTCATGTTTAAACTAAAAGCACATGAATAATACAATAGCTAATGGTGAGACTCGTTTCATCCTTATATATCGTGTGTGTCTCTCTAGTGAGTGAGCAGGATGATTTTATTCTTGGATGTAGCAACCTATTCAACGATGCAAGGCAAAGATTTAATTTATTTCCTTAATTTAATTACCCTTCCTACCGCCGAAAGTACGTCCTAGCATCCTTTCTTTACCAAGTTATCCAATACCACCGACCATCATTATTTTTCGATCTCCTTCAATTCCACAGTCCTCTCCTGTAACACCCGTTCTCGGCTCTCAAATCTATATACAGCATCCCACCGAACTGTAGCATTTGACAGAGCTTTCCTTATCCGATCCTCCTCCCTTTGGAACTCTCTACCTTCTTGCATTCGTCGATCCAATAATCTTCTAACCTTCAAATCCCGTATATTCCATCAACTATTATCCCTACAATTCCCAAATAATCAGTATTGACTTAAAGTTCTCTCCTTGTCCTTGAATGATGTTTTTTTATGTACATTAGTGTGTGTGATTATGTATTTATATACATGAGTGTGTGAAATCAAAACCATTTGCATATGCATTTATATCATCTAGTTAGATATTAAAAAAAAAAGTCAAGAAGGGATTAAATGTAAATCTCTGATAGTATTGTTTAATTTTCTTAATTTTCGGGTTTTTTTCTTGGCATAAATTCAGTAAATATGTAACCATAAATTGTTTCTGTGGTATAATTATTGTTAACTTATTTTAATTTTTTTTCTTTCTCTTCTTCTAATGTGTTTTTAAAATATTGTTATTGTAGGTAATTCGCATTTTTTTTGTTCAATATTTTTTATTCTTTCTCACTTACTAAATTATTTGTGATAATTAATTGTATTTATTTTCATACTCTAAGGCGTAATAGCTTACAATACCTGTATTTTTATTCTAAAGGGACTTGTCCCAGAATAAATAAAGACATTATTATTATTAAGTAAGGTGCTGTTAGTGGTAAATGTAGGACTATCGGAATAAAAAGATTTGGGGAAATTTAGGCTGAGGAAATGGGTTTGCCCTTGCCCAGGTAGGAAAAAAAGGGGTCCTATTCCGGTCATCCCATTTTGGCCTATAATTGGAACTGTGTCTCCATCAAAACCAATCTCTTGACCCAATTAGTTTTTTCCCGTTACATTCTTTCCGATTTGGATTTAATCCATGGGTTAAAGTTTTCAATATTTATTCTAACAAATCTATGAAATAAAAGTTCTATAAAATAGTTTAGGTAATATTTTTTCAACAATATGACAAGGAACTGGCTATTTAGTGTTGGGGAGATTAAAGATAATCAGCTAAGGAACATTTAAAATAAAAACTTTCATAACTTCAACCTGGGGATTTTTCAACCTTCAGCCGAGGATTCAGTACATGGTAGAGAGACTATACTGTTTTTAGCGATTGTGAAGCCATCTAATTTGGCCGAGATCTTACTCAACCACTAGGGTTTTCCCCAAATAAGGATCCTATTTTTCTGAGCTAGGCAAGCCCCGGGATGGTATGCAGATCGTATTGGATCCATCTATCGTTGTGAACAGATTAAAATATAACTGGACTGCCCAAGTCAGATTTGAATCCGGGATCTTAAGCAGAGCAACTCAGCGGACAAGGCGATGTGCTACCCTTCCCTCATTTAAAATTTAAAAAATGAAAATAATCTAGATGTGCTGTTGAACTAGGTCAAAGTTAGGGTGCACCTACCTACATTAGGCTCATACAGTTAACTCATAATTAAGCAGAATTTTAATAAATATACGTTATTATTTCACATTTTTAAATCAATTTTGTCGACATAAACATAAATATTAATAAATAATTCGTATTTAATCATACATGGTGTTCATAAGAACTGTATTTTCATTATCAATAGTTAGTAGGAATGACTATTTTAGCAGTAAGAGTTTATTCTGGTTAAATATAACTTTACATTCGTAGCCGTAGAGAACGAATTCTTATAATATTTAAAAAAATTTCCTCAGGCCAATCCTTTCCTCTCAGGACCTGATTCTAAATTGCCTGAAACTCACGACCTCAGGATTAAAGACGGCCCTGCTGGGAACAGCTGAGGGACTAAACACCAAACCTAAAAACTTGCTATTCTGGAGTGGCTCAATTTTTCGTTGCAATCCATCATTCTTAAATCCTGTTAGATAGCCATCTCAGACAACGATTTTATTATGCACAAAGATATTGATTAATGGTTTCTTTACGAATATATACTGCGCACGAATGAATAGGAATATTGGTAATTTTCTAGTATATACTTTACCTAGCAGTTACATTATAATATATTTAATAACTAAATTAATATTTAATATAGCATAATTCCTAATACATATTAATGCTTTTTATAATAAAAATAGTATTGAAATGCTAGGCAAAGTAAGTGCAACAACATTAGAGGTATCACTATCCATTTTTGCGCAGTTTATTTTTGCTTTTAGCAAAGACTAGAAAAATCAATTGAAATATTTCCGATTTTTAATTCGTTTTTCTCTAAAACTCTAGAACAGGTGGATTATTTTTACGGCTCACTCTGCTTTCCAACTTTTAAGAGGTATGGAAATTGGAAAAAAGGTGTGAAAATATTCCGACTGTTCATCCATTTTCCCTCTTGTATTTGGTCAACGGATGGATGAAAATAAGCGGCACGATTTTCCGCCTATTTAGAGAAAGGATACAGGAAAACGATTTTAAGACTTTTCATTATAATTTTCTCTAATATCTCGTGAACCGGCCAATGTATTTTCTTTTCAAATGGTTTCCCGTTTAAAATGAAATATAAAGCGGAATCTGTAAGGTCCTCGAATCCATAATAATTTTGTATATGAATCTTGAATCTTTTTAGAGGTATTAAATTAAAATGTATTAAATTATAAAATTATTTAACGCTACCTGTTGAAAATATAATGAATGCCATAACGGAACTACTAAATAAAAATAACTAACATCCAACCTATCCAATACTGACTCACTATGTTCTTAAATAATAAAATATGTAAAATTTGATGTAATTAAGTAAACATTATAAATTATGTTTTGCACTATTCTTGACATGATTGAAGAGATTGTAGAGTTTTGGCCATAGAAAAGCTTATTTACAAAATGAGACTTATGCATTCCCATTTCCTTTAAAATAAATGTCCTAATTAGAAGCCTTTTGTAACTAATGGAACATGTGTGAATTAATGGCCCAATTCAGATTGCACAGATAACTGAGACTAAAAAAAGGGAATATTTGTGTATATATATATATATATATATATATAAAAAAAGAACTTAAGAAGGTGTTCACAGACTCAAGTATGTGCATGGAATCGTAGTGATGGAATGTTGCGTCATGTTAATGGTTTTTCGGACTGAAAGTTAGAAATATGACTCATATACGATTCACCTTATTTTTTATTTTTCCGTACCGATGATGCCTAAATTGGTACACCTTGACCGCGTGGGAAAAACAGGCGGTAACCATCTGGGAAAAACCCCGGTGCTGTTGGCATCTAACTTAACAGTTAACCAAGTACTTACATAGCTGGCTGTTTTTTTTTCCAATGCCATAAAAAAAAAAAAATGCTTAGAATTTAATGTTTCGTGTTGAATTTTAGAATTGTATCCTATAATCAATATATTAAACTAAATATATTGTATTATCAATGCAATGTTAATGAATATATTATTTAAATTATATTATTCTATTGGGGAGAGGAGTGGCTGAGTGGTACAGCACTGTGTTGCCATGCCACTGGCCCTTGGTTCAAATCCCGGTCGCTGGTATAAATTGATTTAACCAGTTAGCGACCGAATATGGATCCTCAAGGGATCTAGGACCCTCCAGGGGCTGACATATAATATGGTTACTCTAAATAAGGGGGGAAATCTGGTGGTTGAGTGTGATCCAGGACAAATCTCCTTCTTGCACAACTTTTGCCCAAGAAACAGTACAGTATCCGCCACATACTGAACTCGAGACTCTTCATGGGTTGTAGTGGTACAGGTTTTTATATTAATCTAGTAGATAATGGGGTGTATAAAAAAAAATACCGTCTACTGGCCTTTTTCACCTTCCCCATGGAGAGAAGATGGCGACTAACAGTATCTTTTGACACACCATACTCCCTGGCAAGTTCGCGAGTACTTGTGGATGGATTTGACTCAACAGCTTTCTTCGGAACCTCATCAATATCCATTAATGGTCGCCCGAAGCACTTCTTCATTTCCAACGCCGTATCTCCACTGCTAAATTATTCAAACCAACGCCGCGTAATGCGCTGGCCAAAGACACCTCCCCCTTCATATTTATTTATTCCACGCGCTGCTTCAGCGGCTGTGAAATTTTTTTTCTAGTAATGTCTTAAAATTACGAGAATTTCGGATTTGGTAGGACACTGTCATGTTTCTTCTTTGAAATAAATAACTAAACTGGGGCTTTTTTTGAAGAAGCCTAGTATTAGTTAACAAGCTTAGAGAATGCTCTAAAGGGATTATTAAGTGTTGGTAAATAATAAATAGAAATAAAATATTTACAGACTTTTGAACTCTGGAATTTGATAAAACGGTCATTTTCTTTTTTATATACCCTATTATTTCATTTTAGGTTTTTATAAATTTAATTTAATTTTAAATATTAATATTATTAAGTATTCTAATTTTATTTTAAATATTAATTTTATTATAAATTTCAATATTATTAAGTATTGTAACCTCGCGCGGATCTCATTACCGCGTAGAGGAGTTTCCCAAGGGTGGCAGATGTGGGGATGGTCGGTGGAAATTCTCTGGAAGTTCCTCCCGGCTATGTCCGATCGAACTGGAAATGCTGACCAACAATGAGGGCTTGCTGGAGGGATGTGACGTAGCTTCGAACATCCTATTCACTTTATTTTTCAGTTCACCAAATACCACTAATAGTCATAAAAGTTTACACCTGTTTAACTTAGATCTTATCAAACAGGTAGCATCGTGTACTCCTCAGCAAATCTAAAGCTACTCTCTGCTTTGGACTCAATCCACCATGCGGTTATCCGTCTTGCAACAGGTGCCTTCAGACATCTCTGTCAATGTGTAGAAGCCGGTCTTGCTCCACTAACTGTAAGAAGACACCAACTTGCCGGTGGATATATTGGAAGGCTAACATTAAACGAAGAGAACCCAGCCTGAAAACCTATATTCGAACCAAAAACCCGAAGACTCTCAACAAACTTAGGAATCAGATTAAGAAGCCACATTGAGGAAATCCGTTGGCTGAATATTACAGCAACACGTACATATAAACAGATGGCTCCAAATTAAACAGCAATGCCGGTTGCTCCATCGTAACGGGATCTAATATCATGAAATATAAATTACCACTTTCCACCAGCAACTTTACTGCAGAATGCTTCGCCATTAGTTCAGCACTGTACAGTATTATGCAGCGAGACGAAAAATATGTTTTATGTACGGACTCTCTTTCTGCAATAATGACGTTAACAAACATATACCCAAAATATCCTGTCATTAAGAAAGCTCAAGTCTACTTCTCGATGATAAGAAACATCAATAAGAATTTAGTTATTGCCTGGGTACCATCACACGTAGACATTAAAGGAAATGAAGTGGCAGATCGAGCGGCAAAAGAAGCAGCATTATAATCGATAGAAAGTACAAGCGTACACACAACAACAGATGTATGCAGCCTTTTGAAACAGCAAGCTCTGGCGATTCGGAAACAAATTTGGCACTCCACCGACGAATCAAATAAATTAAAATGCATTAAAAGAAACACCAACACCTGGAAAAGCTCCCACGGCACATGCAGAAGAGAGGAAGTCGTTATCACAAGACTGAGAATCGGCCACACGCTACTTACGCATGGTTTCCTTATGGAAAAAACAACGCCTCCGAACTGTAGGATCTGTCACTCGCCACTGAGAATATGCCATATCCTTGAAGAGTGCCCACAACATGAAAGTTATTTTAGGAATTTAGGAATGGAGAGAAAAATTCAAACGATGCTGGGTGATAATGACACAAATTTTAAAACAATAATTGAATTTCTCAAAAAAGAAGGTATATTTCGTAAAATCTAAGAGAAAATTATAGAATAGGATACTGAAGACATTAGACGTTAAGTGTCCATAAATAATTAACCAAACCTAACTAATAGTCATGGCTCTTTCTCAGGTAAAACGGTCATTATCCGAATCTAAATTAGTCTCCCGTTCGGGTCCCCGAGTGGAGACTGCTTCAGGGGATTCATGGCGCAGGTTGAAATATAGAGATTTGCGTATAGGGACTTAGACCTTGAGAAGCTTAATACGGCTGGTGGGTTAAAATCGGTCTCAAATGAGGTTAAGGGGTACGATTTAGATATCGTGGGGCTACAAGAGGTTCGCTGGACAGGGGAGTGTTCGGTAAGGGAGGGGAAGTACACTATTTGGTATGGAGGAAGGGTAACTATTGTTTAGGTACTGGGTTTTCGGTGAAGAATAGATTGCTTTCCACGTTGAGATAAAATCGGGCTCATAAATATACAGTCTCTTACCGAAGGTAGTGATAACGAAATTAAATACGAATTGTATGATAAATTAGAGTGGGTCTACGACAAACTCTCGCGAAACTGTATACAAATAATTTTAGGCGCCGCGAATGCAAATTTGGGAAGGGAAGAGGCATATTATCCGACGATGGGTAAGAAAAGTTTACACGAAATTAGTAATAATAATGGTACACGACTTATAAACTTTGCTATCTCCAAAAACCTAATAATCAAAAGTACATACTACGTTTAAAAATAAGGATATTCATAAGTACATGTGGACCTCACCGGATTCACAAACTCGTAATCAAATTGATCATGTTTTGATACAAACAATATGGAGGAATAACGTAACTAACGTGAGATCGTTTCGTGGGACAGAATGTGGATCAGGTCATGAACTAGTTATCGTACAACTTCGACAAAAACTAATAATGGGAAAAAGAACATAAAACCGTTTTTATTCAGAAAATTTAGATTTATATAAATTTAAGGACCCTTTAATTAAAACTCAATTCGTGTTAGAGATCAAGAATAGGTTTGAAGGTTTAGGGACATTAAGCTATGGGTAGAGATAAGGGATAATATTAAAGAATTTGGTAACTTATGTACTGGAAAAAAGGCCAGTAAAAAGAATAAAACGAGTAATGTCAAAATATGTGTGATAGAAGAAAAGCTGCAAAAATGAAAGTTCTTAATAATCGAGTACATAACAACGTAGTCGATTTCCGAAAAATTAAAAGTCAAAACTTCTTAAAAATAAAAAAAGAGAATATCTTAAAAAGAAATTAGTAGAGATAGAAACTAATAGAATCGAAAGTAACATGAGGGCATGTGCATGGGTATATACATATCGCGGAACGGTAAGTTCCTGCAATGACTGTCATTAGAGACGAAAATAACAATATCTTATTTCCTACGGACACTTTGAAGAAGTTTAAAAATCACTTTGATAGTGTTTTGAATACCGGAAAACATAAACGTAAACATAACATAAAAGCATGCAGGGAAGCAGAAGTCTCGAAGATTCACGTTTAGGTTACAAAAAAAGTTATACAAAAATATAACATGAGAAAGGAAATAGGGAAATGAATTCGGATAAGACTAAGTATATGGTTAGTAGTAGAAAAGGGCGAAATTTTAGTGATATTGTTGTAAGAGGAAATAAGTTCGAACATGTGGAGTTTAAGTACTTAGGGTCTATGGTAACATGAATTAACGAAATTCAAGAGGAAATAAAGGCTCGAAATTACTAAGCTCGCGTCTTTTGTGCCGAATCTAAAAACCAGAATTTATAAAACAATCATCCTTCCATCTCTTATCTACGGATGTGAAACTTAGCCGCTAACGCTGAAAGATGAACAACGTCGAAAATAAGGCTCTTCGTAGAATTTTGGTTCAAAAAAGTATGAGACTACTGGGGAATATAGGATATTAAATAACGCGGAATTGCGAAGCTTGCATCCAGTAAATATTATTCAAGTGATAGCGTCGCGAAGATTAAGAATGTGGGCCTGTAAAGTTGCTGGGCTTGGTAAGGAACGAATTCCTGAGATGCTAATAGATGTACCGACTGGGAAGCGTCTGAGAGGTAGACCGAGGCGTAGGTGGCAGGATTGCGTTAGGAGTGATCTGGCGGGTTTGGATTTGGGACGTGCCCCGATGGTGGAGGTTTGTAACCGGAGATTGGAAGTATCGGCATTGTGTCTTCGGGTTCACTAAGCCTTTATTTAGTTATTTAAGTATTCTAATATTATTGGCATATTAGTCTAATATAAGTAATAAAATGGTGACAATTATACATATGAAATTTTGAAATTTTGAGATTCAGTTTTCTACAGAAAAAAAAAAAAAATTCCAACAAAACCCTCAATAATGATCTCAACATTTCTTTCATCCTCGACCTCATCCCTACTAAATTTTCAAACTTTCACCAAAACCTTGCCTGCCATCCCAACCCCCTGGCTCAGTCATTATCCAGTTCCACACATCCATATAACCCACCCCGCCGTCTAAACCGGCAAAGGCTCCGAGACCTGTTGTAATAAAGTTATTTGGCCTACTGGCACTGGCCAGATTCTCCATTCACGACCTGTGTGTGTGAAGTGCCCTTAACCAGCTTCCATTGGCGTTTAATGCCAGTGACGTGGCTGGGGCTTCCCGGACTCCTGCTTTGCCCTCATTCCTGGGGAAGAAGCTCAGTTCGGGGACCCCAGGCAAATTGTAAATAGGGTATGAATGTGTACATTTTATTTTATTTTTATTATTAGTATTATTATTATTATTTATTTATTTATTTTTTTTTACTTTATTTTATTATCATTTCCGCAATAATTTCTTTCTGTTACCGCATGTATATATTTATTTATTTTATTTTGTTTATATTATTGTTTTGTTATGGAATGACTGTAAAGCTACACAGCATTATTACTTATTGTCCACAAGTGGCAGATTGTAATATTTCAATAAAGTGTTAAAAACAAACAGAAAAAATGTTTATATTTGCTTTAAACAGAGTGATTTGATTTATATGAACGATGTTTTCGTTTCTTTATCGTGAATAAATAACCCAGGGATAATATAAACGTCACAAAAGGAAGAGAACTATTCCGTCTTTCATTTGTCAGTTTACACAAAGGGTTGAACTGGTCGCTCCTCCCACTTTCTTAATTTAATATTGTTCTTGGCTTCACAAACGATCCTGTGGCGGCCCGGGTTAAGTGTTTTCATTTGCTTTACAGTTCAACCTTCCAATTCAATTAAATCCTAATCTTGTTATCCATCCCGTTATTAAGCCCGACAATTCTACCGAATTAAACTTATATATTTTTCTTCACGAATTTCTTATTCGACATTCGAGTCAAATTTATATCCCATAAATAAATCATTAAAGTTAATGACAATGGTAAATTGCTAATGCGGGACATAATAACGGCCATTTGGAACACGATAGAGCTGAGGGATCACGTAACACTTTATTACCCCTGCCTTTGCTGATTATTGTTAGCTGCGTGTGCTTTCCCCCTACTTTCTGGGAAATGGTCCAAGTATTTTTAAACTCTTTCTAGTGGGAATAATAATTCATGATTTCTTTATCCGCCGCACCGGCCTTCCCAACTGGTCTTCTTCATCTTTTAATTTTTCCGATGGTTGCATGGGGAAGTGATGTGTTCTGTGTGTCGCTGTATGACCGACATTTAGAAAAAAAATGCTCTTCTAATCTTTATTGTTGTTTGGTTTGAATTAAAACCTCGGGCTGATTGTTCACGTAATAATATAATATAGTAGTACATAAAAATAACAGATTAGTAAACACACAGAAAACGAAAGTAGATAATTACAATACTAAACATTGTAATGAAGGTAAAATAAGAAAAATATGTCCATGAGTCGACACTACATCAAAATAAGGAAAATTCTTGTAATAAACCTTGTATGTAAGTAAAGGAGATCTTATATAATTCCAAAGTATTATTTTGTGGGTAAATAATCATATACAAGTATGTATCAATAAGTCAGAGCTATTTTAATACTTAGAGCTTTATACAGAAAGTTACAGAGATTAATAATATCATTGTTGTGTTCAGGATTCAGTAATGTATAAATATTGTGATCGTATAAACTAATATATTTATTTCTAGGTTCTGTATAAAATGGACAGGCAAACAATATGTGCTTTAAATCGTCAAGTGAATTATTTAAACATAGAGGATAATTGTATTCAGTATTAATTCTATGAGTTGTTTTATTGGCGTAAGCAACTATTTGCTTGCTGGGGGAAACTCTAATTTGGCTTCGGAGTCTTATTCTCTCTACTGGTAAATCTGATGTCAGGTATGGCTCAACTGAATTTATACAGAATAAATTGTTGTACCAACATTGTACTGAGAGCTCTATTTACATCGTGATCGTATAACCTTTCTTTGTATTTATTTATCTATTTATTAACGATAGTTGATTGTTCACATCTAATGAACGCCTTTCTAAACTCCATTCTTTTGTACATTTTTAACGAGTTGTGAGAAATATTAATTCAATTTTTTTTCTGCTTTCAATTAATGTTGTTATAATTTATTTTATAGTCGCTATTGATCCGATATCCGATTTCCCTTATTACATTATTAAATGTATGGTAACAACTATATTCGATTTTATAAATACGATTATTATTATAATTAATACTATATGATTTTAGACTGAATTACGATAGTTTTAAAAACAGGAAAGTTTTAATTTTGGTTATTGTGATTTAATTAAAAAAACATATGTAAACAAATTATAATTCGTTCCTTTTCATTAAAAATTGATTTGGCGTATGAGATATTAATAATTTCAAATAAATAAAATGGTAATAATAATAAATAAATGTTGGTTTAGGGAAAAAAATTGTAAATATTAATTTGAGACTCGTCGAGTTATTTCAATGAGGATAAAACAGGACGAATATTAAAAAACATTATAATCAAATTTAAATTAATATAATATAGCTAACTTGATTAAAATCGCTGTAACTTTTTTTAGGAAACAGTAAAAACGGGTGAAAGCAATGACATATTGAAGCACTACTTGACAGTTGATTTTAGATAAAAGGTTACTGAGATATCAAGTTTGGATTTGCAACTCATTTCATTTCATGAGACTTGTTCGTTTGGAAAAAATCGCTTCTTTTCTTCGAAAATTCGAATTAAAAATTGTTTAAAACGTTCATATACTTTCCCTTTCTTTTAATTTCATATATAGATAAGTGAGAAGTAAACATAGATAAAAATAAATTATTATTGACATTGTCAATGAAATAAGCCTTAATATACTTAAAACAAACTAATTGTTAGAAAATATTCCTAGAGCATCGAATCTTTTCTTTAAGAGTTTATTTTTTAATTTGATTTTACATTCTTATCCATTCCACTGTTGTTACTGTTCCATAAAGGGCAGTCACCTTATCGTTAGTATTAGTTAACATAACATTAAAAGTATGATTCTTTTTGACAGATGAGATATGCTAATTTTTTTTTTCCGGCTGTTGCCTGTAAGAGTAAAACGCAAACCAGCACTTAAGTGTGAATTAGTTACTATGAAGGAAAAGTTAACAAATTGGAGAACAACAGCGGACCAGGCCCTGAGCGCTATTGATATTGATGGCATTGGTATGGTAAGTGGCCAAGTTCGTGTGGGAGCAAGTGTTGTGTATGAAATTAATTTTCCTCAATTGGCAAAGTGTTGCACAAAGTGGTAAAGCATTTTCCTAGGCATCAAAATAATTATATGTATAAATTATTAGTCTGCGCAAAAATTTAAAATAAATTTTCGTTATGTTGTTTAATACTAATAATGTATCCAGAACAATACAGGAATAACTAATGTATTCTATTTTTCCCAATTTAATTTATAAATTTACAGATAAATATTACTCGAAATATTTATAAGCGTTACTCCTTAGAGATATAAGTGCCAATGCGTAGTAATGAAATGATACATCGAGTTTCCAATTAGTCGAGAAGAATTCCAATTAATTGGAAGAAGTCGAGAAGAATTGTACGAAATCCGTGGTATAATTAAATTTTTAAAAAAAGAGTAATTTTATATAAATCATTTAAAGCTATTTATTGTTAAAAGCCTATTCCGACATTTATTTATTAAAATCCAACAAGGTTTAAAACTAAATGCCGAAAACGAAGTGGCCAGCTTTAAAATCTTCCAAAAAGCATTTTAATTGAGGAGTACAGATTCCAAAGATTTATAACACTTAAGGTTAATTAATGTACTTGTATAATGTATTCATGTATTCTACAATGCTTTTTAAAAGAGCGTCTGAACTACAACACGAAATGTTTGAATTTTTACTTGTGCTTCATGGCTTCTCAACTAAATTATTTTGTCCTGATTATTTCCTATTTTAATTAGGTGTATTAAACAAGTGAAATAAGTATATTATAAGCTAGGTGGAATAATATATTAATGTACATTAAATATAAATTTGAGCACAAATAATCCAATTATTTGAATGGTTTTTAAATCAAGTGATGGTTTATTCTTAGTAAAAAGTTTTATTTAATTTATTATTTGTTATTTTTAAAACAAATTAGATACGCATTGGCATTTTTTTATTTCGTCTTAATGTTACCTTTTAATTATATTTATAATTATTTCCTATAAAAATCGGATAGTGGTAGGTATATCCACATATTAAGGTCATGTTAGGGCACGTGCTACTAATCATTAATAAAATATGTCTATTATATAATCTAACCTATACTTGGATTAAGTACATGGTAGAGACTGTTATGTTTCTACGACAACGGTTGTGCAGGGATGTGATTACCGAGATCACGTCCAACTGCCAGGTTCTCCCCCAATTAGGATAACACATTTATACCCCGGAGGGTCTCCAAATTCCACAGGGTCCGTCATGTTAACAGATTAAATAATATCTACCACTGAACTTCCCCAATCCCCTAATATATACGGGGAAAAAATGAATAGGGATATTGATAGTTTTGTAGTAAATACTTTACCTAGCGCTTATATTATTATGAAAATGATTACACTTTACTATATTTAATGTGCTATAATTTCTAACAATAATATTAATGCTTTTTATAATGAAAAATATATTAAAATGCTAGGCAACGTAAATACAACAAAATTAGTGGGTTTTTTTTTCAATTTATAACAATGTTTCATATTATTCAAAGAAATAAACAAGATCATTGCATGATTATTCAAAAAATGTTGTAAACTTTCCTTTAATTATAGAATTTAAAATATGCAATGGTAAGTAAACAACATGTTTTGATAGAGTATAAAAAAACAATGAATAAAATAAAAACAAGTATAAAGAAAGCATTTGCTCTTAACCGGTTTGTATTGGAAGGAGGTATAATGGTTAGGATTCCCCAGGAGTGCTCCTGCTCCTTTTGTTTGTCCCCAGGTGGCTTACGGCCGAGGGCCCTCTCCCTTGTTTCAAAGCAAATTATTTGTTTTGGCAAATGCTTTGACAAACATCGCTACCTAAATCGAACTACTTTCCAACCGGCGAGATTCCGATGTAATTTCATGTAATAATTCCTGTAATAATTTCAATTTCATGTAATAATCTGCTGGATATTAACGCGTCCGTAGACGATGCAAATAAAAATAAAAAAGTAGAAATTGACATTATCATTTAAAGTGCGGGTGAATCTCGGGCGCCTACCCTACAGGGTGTACTCAATACTTTCACTCGGGCTAGCTCTATTGCTTGATTAAGTTTAAGGTGCGACTAATCAATTACTGCAGCATTTCTTTTGCACCAAATAAAAGCAAAATGTCATTTTATATCAATAATCTATTAAAAGAGTAAAATGTATTGTTACAATATTAAAATTAGAAAAAAATATCTGGCGTGCCTCCGTATCTGTTAAGAGTTTCGGCTATTATAGAAAAAAAAAAATTAAAAATATCCGGACAGCTACTATGTACTACTCTGTCCGTGTATTTGTCCGTCATTATTTGTCCAACCCAATAAAATTTGATTGCATTGTTTTAAAAAAGGTTTTTCGGCTGATAGCACGGCACCTCATATCCACTCTACTGCCACGATAGTCTGCACATACTTTGGTGGTATATATTCGCTAAATTATTATGCCCGATTATGTAAGTTTTCGAGCTGAGGGGGCAATTATTCGTGATCAGGTTCTCCTGATGTAGTTCCTTTCCTTCCAAATCATCTCTTAGTGATACATACTCATTAGTTATGTATTATGATTATTGACGATTTAGTTGTCATAAAGTACTCCTTCATGGATTTCACTTGTTTTCTGCATGAATCATCCAGTGAAATTGCACTGGTGCCCACGGTCACCTTCTTTTCAGGGTAAATAGAATGTAGCAACAGATGCATTCAGGTGATGAATTTTACCAATTGTCATCATTGTTCGCAATATGTTATCCATCTGTAGTTTAGTTTTGACCAATTTATTATGCCACTGACATTTCCCAAGTATTTATGGCATTGATTTTAACATATGTACTTTAAGGTATTAGCTGCAGTCTTTTTATCAATGAATTTCATGTATTAATTACATGAGAAACTGTAAACATTGAAAAACGCATATATGTGTCCTTAGGCCCTGTCGTTTACTTCCAACAGAAGCAAATATGCGCTTTCATAACTTTAAGTGTTATAAGTAGCAAAGTAAAGTAAGTATTTTCCTTTCTTCTGCCGTTGAATGTATTATAAGAGTTATGAGAACTGTTGGCCGAAAGCTATTTGTAGAGTTAAAGCTTAAACGTGAGCCGCTGGAGTATAAATATATATATTATTATTCAAGGATTTGCCGGATCAGTAGAGCAGGGGGGGGGGAGGACCTTCTCGACGGGACTACTAAAGCCCTTAGAGAGGTTGGAGCCAATGTTCCCCGCGCTAATGTATTATGTAACGAGTCGTCTCCTCTTCTCTTCCTCTGTCGGTCGGCTTATAGGGGTCTCTGTCTTTTGTCCGCTCCTTAAATATCAGTCCCGGCATCCTTACCATTCCGTATAATTTTCTCAATTATATATATTTATTTTTCGATTGTCGAATTTTCATTTATTAGCAAATGTATATCTTGAGAAATTTCCCATTAGTTCTGATGAATAGTTAGGGTAGGTCTAACGAATTTCAGAGAATCAAATCCCACGAATTAATATGTTGAATTATTCTTCAGTGTAAATTAAGTAACTGGTATGTTCTCTCCGATTAGAACGAAGCAACGAATTTTCGTTTTTAGCCACGTAGCGAACTTTTAAACAAACAGCACAACGATTTTCAGTTTTTTGAAGTTTAGCATCTGTGGCAGGATATGCGTGTTAGATAGTAACACACAACGGATTCTCTTCCTGACTTGATTTGCATTAAGGCAAAAAGATACTGCAACTTTTCAGCCTTCTGGGAATGTTGTAAGGCTTGCAGAATGTGGCCATTTCCTATATCAAATCGTTTGAACTCTTGTTTTACGATGATCCACATGTAAATCAATGTTTGTTAATCTATCTAGGAGCTATGATTAGTTTTGTTAGCTGTGTATG